>ML800358.1:103523-150062 GCA_009831015.1 Picea engelmannii | reverse complement strand
GTAGATGTCATGGATATCCTAGTATCGGCTATATATGTGTATTTAGGGTATTAGCCCCAATTTTGTACTATAAACACCATATTTTTTGAAATATATATAAAACATGGATCTTCAACTTTACTTATATTTTACAATGTGTACATTGATGAGATGATTTTCTTTAATTTAGTTATGTGAAAAATGACAATCTAAAATGAAATTAGCATAAGCATCGGATAAATGATTAGAACTCCTAGGAATGTTATAATAAGTAATAAAATAAAATTGTCTCTCTAAAACACGTACCCATAGGAATCTTCAGAGTAAAGTAGGATCACACACGTGGTAACTGTCCTTCAACTGAAATACTACTAACTGGGAATCCAGGTGAACCTCTAATGAGAGAATACTATGTGAGATAGAATCACGCAAAAGTTCTATAATGATGCTATATTGGACCACATTATTCGTGGATATCCCTAGGCATACACCACTTGAAGACACCAATATACCCTTGGGGGAGTACACCACCCAAGCGGCGAAAGCCAAGTTCCGTGTATGATGACTGGATCTATCTATGAATCCTAGGTATACCGAAGACTACGTTGACATATGCCAACCAAGGGAAAACTCGATAAGAAAACTGAAGATGAAAATAAAGGGAAAATATATATACACTAAATTAAATTAGTATACAAAGAGTTCCACCTAAGCTTGGGGCTCAATCATAATATTGTTTCAAGTAGAGCCCATTCCTGGGCTTGGCCAGCATATTCCCTTTATAATCTTCTAACTCATAAGATCCATTTTCTAAGACACATCACACGATATAAGGATCGTGCCACATGGTTTTATACTTGCCTACCCCCAGTGGTTATTTGGCTTGATCATACAAGAGGACCAAGTCTCCCTCAATGTACAACTGAGGATAGACAAACTTATCATACTGGACCTTGACACATCTTTTGTTCACCTTTATCGCTATAGAGGCATCTTGATGTTGCTCGTCAAGACTCTCTAGGTGTACAAGGCATCACTCAAGATCAGAAGTGTCAGGTAGGAGCTTGACTGCCAACTTAAGAGAAGGGATTTCTCATTCAATAGTTAATATAGACTCCACACCATGTACTAACTGTAAAGGGGAAAAACAAGTGGTCTTTATTGGGGTTCGATACACCTAGAGTGCAAGATATAGCATAATGTTCCAGTCATACTTACTTTGGCTGACATTTTTTTGCAAAATGGTCTTGAGAGACTTGTTGACGGCCTTTTCCTATCCATTTTCTTGGAGGTAATAAGGACAAGAATGACCATGTATAAACCCCATATTAGATGCTACCTCTTACATCATTTCGTTCTAAAAGTGACTGCCATGATTAGTGACAATCTCACTCGGGATACGAATTGGGCAATAATTTGTTTGAATAGGAAGAAGGCGATAGTATTCCTATCATATTTAACTGTAGGCATGGCCTCGACCCACTTAGTAAATTAGTCGACGGCCATGATAATGTGTCGATTCCCCCTAGCCGAAGTTGTGTTGAAATCCACGAAGTCCATCCCCCACTTGGTGAAGGGACAGACGGTAATGACTGGCTGAAGAGGGCCTGGATGCGAGTGCATTTTTCAAGTGAACACCTGACAGGGGTGATACTTCTTAACTGCTTCAAAACAATATTTAAATATTGTAGACCATAAATAATCGCCTCGCAATATTTTTGGGTTGTCACAAGCCCGAATAGATGACCACCACAAGCCCCATAGTGGCAATCGTTCAGGACTGACTCGGCTTCTCTGTGAGTTAAAAAAAGAAGAAACATATTTTTAATTCCTCAGAGTTACAAAGTGGCATCGACAATAGTATAATTCTTATCTTGGTACCTCAAATGTCATCGACCATCTCGTGAGAGATGCTGAGGGAACTTCAAATTCTAAAGATGGAGAAAAATGTCTCCATACTGACGAGACAAGAAAAATGTGTTCATCCACAAACGAATCAACATGGATAACATCCTCATCTAATCGTGGAAATTCATATATTAACTGCACAAAGACAAGTGATTTCTTGGATTTTACAGAAGCAAAATTGAGATCAAACTCTTATAAAATGACAATCCATTTATTACATTTTCCCCCTATGATATGCCTGGTAAGGACATATTGAAATGTATTGACATTGACAACCACAATAATCTTGCAAAATAATATAAAATGACTCAAACATTGGATTGTGTGGACAACAACCAAAGATAGCTCTTCAATGTGAGAATAATTAAGTTCAGGATCAACTAAGTTTCGAATAAGATAGTATATGATGTGCTCGCAGAGCTCGTCATCCTATTGAACCAAAACCATACCAATCATCTCTTCAGATCTGAGGATATAAATAAAGTAGTCCCTATTGTAATTAGGAGACTTCAGCAGGGGCGTTGATACCAAGGATTTCTTCAAAGCATTGAAGAACTCTTGGGCTCTCTGATCCCAGATAAAATGGGTGTCTTTATTCAAAATATGCATGAAACCCTTACTAATATTGGCATAATTCACTATAAACCGACGTATAAATTTATCTTTCCCCTGTAAACCTTGAAGTTGTCTAATAGTGCACGAGGGAGGCAATCGAAGTATTGCCTCAACTTTTAATGGATCTACCATGATCCCGGTCTCAAAAACTAGAAATCCAAAAGTATGACCAGAACTAACGTAGAAGATGCACTTGTGAGGGTTCAACCAGATTCTATAGTAATGACATATTTCAAAAACAAGATGAAGGTGCATAGCATGTTCCACTCTCTTGCAAGAGTGATCAGGAAGATGATCAAGGTAAGCTTCGACTATGTGCTTAATATCATGAAAAGAGAAAGTCATGGCACGTTGAAAGGTTGCTCCAGTGTTTTTAAGGCCTAAAGGAATTTTTTGGTATGTGAAAGTAACCCAAGGACAAATAAATGTCATCTTGTCTTGATCCTCATATTTAATTTGAATTTGGTTATACCATGAAAATCTATCCATAAAATAAAATACTTCGATCCTCACACACTCGTCGAGAATATGATCGATGTAAGGTGTCGGGAAGCTGTCTTTAGGACATGCCTTGTTCAAGTCATGAAATTCCATACATACATAGATAGTTCCTTGATTCTTATTTACGGGAATAGGATTGGATACCCATTCATTCAAGGGAACTGCGTAGATGAAGCCAACATTAAGTAGCTTCTCCATCTCTGCCTTAATAGCAGGGGCCTTCCACGGATTGACAACACTAAGATGTTTCCAAACAGGTTTAGCATCTGAATAAGTTCTAATTTCATGCTCAACAATACGAGGATTGATTCCTGGAATCTATTCATATGACCAAGAAAACGCATCTCAAAATTCCTTGAAGAGTTGGGTGTAGATCAGGATTTATTCTGGTGAACAATTTGCACCGATATTTACATTTTCAATCTTTCCAGGGGTACGAGAGATATCAGTCGTGATGGTAGGAGAAATACTCTCCATATTTACTTTGGCATAATTGTTGTGTGTATCAAGTGGAACTACAACATAACCTCCTATCTTAGTCAAAGTAGATTGGAAGTCATCTTGTTTGATTCTTTCAAGCTCTTGGAGAAAATAAGAGTAGTGATGCATGTCATCCCAATGTTTGTTGGAACCATTTATGTCTTCGATGATAGATTCATCCTAAGGTAAAGTATCATCAAGGAAATCATGTGAACAAGACACCGAAGTGTCCCACATGGGCCTAAGAATGGGATCCTCCTCGTTCGTCGGCAAGGTAACAAGATTGAGATTGATGAAATAGTCAAGAACAAATACACAATATTTTTTGTTGATAGTGGCATGGCCATTATAGCATTCAATTGACCTTCACAAGACAAAGTCGAGGAAGGTAGGGTCCATGGATCACTAAAATAGGAAGTGTGGAAAGGAATGGACCTCTCTATCGATACTGGGCTACTAGACATGGCATAAATGTGATGACTTGGTGCCATGAATTCAAAAGTAACCATAAGGGAAGAATACATTTTGACACCGATATTCTCAGTTGTCGGCTAAGAATTTTTTATCACAAGGATCAACCATCCAATAGATGCATTAGGACTATATTACGCAAAGGATAATTGGTCGATCGTTACAATCTCCCCTTCATGAGGAAAACAAAGAGTATGGAAGAAGAATGATAAGACAACGACCATAGCATAGGTCCAATTGCGTCCTAGTAACATTTTATAATCAAGAGGCGCATCAACTACCTCTACCTCCACCTCTACCGTACTCCCACCCAACTAGATCGAAAAGGCAAGGAGAATATCGTGAGGATGGACAGAATGACCTTCAAAAGTAGTCAACATGTTCAATGACTTAGAAAGAGTCAGAGAACTGAGATATTTCCAACATATCAGGGACATCACACATGTAGCAGTGCCTTCATCAACAACCGCACGTTTGATGGTATACTTTGAGTACCCCACATGGATTTGGAAAGCCACATGATAAGGAAAGCAAGGCTTCACATCTGTGAAGTCAAACTTGATAAATTTTGAGTAACTAGGTTCTAGAGATCCTAACATAGATAGTAAGGCATTCCTCTATGAAGGACATTTCTGGAGTACCTCCAAATTCGACATCACACAAGGGGTTTGACCCAAATCCTCAACAATAGAGTAGTTTTGGGCGGCTCTTGAATTTGGATAGTGGGTAGGGATCTTGATTACTCTTTTTGGAATACGAGGTGGTGGCTCTGGATTTTCAATCTGTAAATTTGTCTATAGAGGAGGAAGAGGAGATTCTAGACCAAGAATATCTTGTGAAGAGATATAATCTCGAGATCGAGTGGATACATTAACTTTTGCATCGACCATATTGATACACAAACGGTCGTTGTCTTGCAATGATAGGTTTTGACTCCCACCATTTGTATTTCCGGCATTTGAGGAACTCGAGGCCATGTGTTGATGATGTGGGAATGGATTTGTCATCACGTAGGGCGGTAGAGATAATATCCTCTCATTTTCGGCAAGTTTGGGGCATAAATGGGTAAGGTGATCATCTGTTCAAAGCTTATAGGAAAACTTCACCTTATGTCTTTCTCATTTTCCCTCTCTAGAATCATTATTTGTCTTCTAATTATTACCATTGTCCTTGGGTTTATTATTATTTTCCCCACCCTTGTGATTATTACGTCCTTTCTTCTTATTCCCTCCTGGTTGTTGGTTACCATATGGGTTGGCCGACGATTGCATAGAGTGTACATCTGTCAACTGAGTGGGATTGGAAAACATAGACGAAGATGGTCCTCCTGCAAACTGGTTTAGAGAAAACTCTATCAAATTCCTTGTCACCGAGTTTGCGTATTTTACATTGGCGATACCCACAATTCAATCAACATGAGTTTTAGGCTTATGTCTAGTGTCGTAAGTTGACCGTAGTGCATCCGAAATAATGTGTTATAACATCCCAGACTGATTGTTTATTAGATCTAGCTACTGGGATTTAAAAATCACTTCTTCTTCAGTGGTAACCCCGACAGTAGCAACATCCTCTGAAACAGGAGGGTGAAAATACTTAAGGAACCATTCTAAAAGAAAGGCTGTGGGTATAGGAGTTTTAATCAACCTCTTCCATCTAAACCACTCCTGGATATGGTCTGATATATGAATGGTTGTGTCCTGGCGTAAATTTGACAAAATTTCTAGGTCAACATCATAACGAACTGACAATTGGAAGTGGTTAAGGAAGACTAATACCATTTGAATAAATTTACCTTATGCCCCCCTAGGTATCTCAATATACCATTTCACACTGACTCCAATAGGGGTGAGTTTAAATAATATTAATCTAATAGAATCGTCATTAAGGGAATTTGAGGAGAAACATAGGTGAAAGGTAGTAATGTGATCACCAAGATCCTCGCTATTCTTACCTTCAAATTTTGGAATGTCTGAGGAATCTTGGTGGGGACAGGGGGGCATTTAGGATCATGACTCATAGGATCTTTCATCAACTTAGAGAATTATGGTAGATTAAGCGTGGCTAGAAAAGGGAGATGCGGTTGTGACATCTGGCCCCAAGATCTCAAGAAATATTGTGCTTGAGGAACTTCAGCCCATCCAAGGTTCTGGTAAGCACCATGGACTTGTCCAGGATTATAAGACCCTCCTCCAAAATAATTCATAAAAGGTTGGTTGGGCATCATTCTAGTAGGAATGTTCTGTTGGGGGTTATAAAAATTTGCCCCGGCCAGATTGGATCCATGTTGGGGGTTTCCCAAAGCATGCAACTGACCTCCTCTGGGTGTGAATCTGGAGGATAGAAGTGAATTCGTCATGCCAAACATATTGGTCAAAATGGGAAACGAGGAGGTAGGGGTGTAGGATGGAACTTAAGTAGAGGCTTGTCTGCCATGTTGGTTGTTCCACCTAGAAGCAAGAGGATTAGACCTGGGATTAAAAGTAGGAATGCCTTCCATATTAGGAATCGTTTGAGGGATTTGAGAAACACCAAATGAAAATGGATTATAAGTAGGTGTAGTGCCCCCAATCCCAATTCTATCATTAGGGCCAACATCTAGGATAGCGTTCAAAAAATGCGAAGTAAAGTTCTGCATACCATAAGAAAAAGGACTAGAGGCCATAGGGATGAATTGAACATTATAGCGCAATGAGTGACCAAGACACCCAAAAGGGTTCAAGGAAAGAGATCGATCATTCACTATATGCCGAGTCATAGTAATGATAGGTCCCTTCAGCACTAACACCATTGTGGTTGCAGGGGTTGAAGGGGTGCCATTAACTATAGTGGGTGTCGGATTCAAAGGGCTCTTAGTGACTTTAAGACTAGGTTCAATACTCATTCTTGTATAATAACAAGTCTGAACAGTGGATGTGTGTGTACCACACCTAATAAATCTACACCTTTTAGAAGGCAAAGACTCGAAAACTGATGGTAACTGTAACAAGCAACGAGACAGGAGGGGATACTGGTCTGAGTCCACGATGACTTAAGACTCTAAAGAGGAAAAATCAATCCTAAGTCCAACTAGTAATCAAATAGCACGCCAAAATTCAAATGGCCAATATGCATACTAACGAGTTAAAGTGGTCAAGAGTGGCCTCCCTCCCTGAAGAAGGTATGTCTCACCCAAGAGGGGCCCGAGAGTCCCTGCTAAAGATAGGAGGTAAAATAATCCGTTATAAGGGCCCTCATGGTCTTAAAAACCATTTGATCAAATCCCCCTTAAGAGGTAATCCTACATAAACATTGTGTGTTGTCTGACCCTTATCTGACCTACGGTACCTACAGAATAACCCCTGTAGGTCACCTATGTGGCACCTAAGTCAAGCAACTAATAAACCATTGTATAAACGATGCATAGGAGAATATTCATAAGTCAGGTCCACCATATGGGCAAGGTATAAAATATCGAAACCTTGAAATCACCACGTTTCACGGAGGTAAGGGAACTACCAATATCCCCATATATGAATAGATCCCAAGAAATATCTCTGACGCTAAGAAGGTATTGGGGGGATATCAATTCAACCAACCTTGCACGTCTGTGTGATTAACTCTGGTGTGAGCGGAGCCTATTGATATTATTGATTATATCTTAAAATATTGTGTAACTGCAAAGAATATTATTATCCCCTTTTGTGGATAAAGTAAAAGATAATATATATATATATATATTATATTGACAAGTCGACCCTATTGTGCCTAGACAAAGTCAAATGTAAATTAGAAAGGTAAAGTGTATAGGTCGACCCTGACCTAATTATTGGGGGGGAACAACTTGTATTTATAAGAGGCCTAGCACCTCATTTGTACACACACACATCAAGCTCTCTCTATCAAGTGCACAATTCTGAGAGTGACGCAACTACAAGGAGATGTGACACAACTATAAGGAAGAGTATCTTAGTAAAGGTGAAGGTTATCATGGTGAAGGACTATCTTGGTCTAAGTGGTGCACTACTCTGTTCTGGTTAGTGTTTCTGGTGGATCTTCTATTTGGTGAGATATCTCTTATGAGAGACACTATACTTGGTTATTGAATCTATATTAAAGAAGTTTTGTTGGTTTTTCTTCCCCTTAAGGTTTTTCGAGGATAAATGCTTGTGTAGTCTGTGATTGTCTTTATATTAGTAAGATCCTAATTATGATGTTGTTATCATGAAGAATTAATAATAAAATATTAATAAATAAACTTTAACATGGTATCAGAGGTAAGCTCAAGAGAGCATCTTTCACAGAAAAAGAAAAATGTCACTGTTGTCGTACAAGAAAATTAGGTCTTTTTATTAAAGAGGAATTTCAACCCAAAGATCATCTAGAAAAGTGTGTCGTAGCCTAAGGAACTCCTTGGCACCTTTAGCGCACCTTTTCAGTGGATAGAACTCCCAGAAAGTGAAACCCTAGTTTTCACCAGTACCAAAAAACCAGAAGTACCACGAAACTAGAAGTACCAGAAAACTAGAAGTACCAGAACACCAAAAGCACAAGAAAACCTCAAGCTCCAGTCCAGAAATCCGTTGGTCCAATTTCAAGGGTCAGAAATTGGAATTTTCATAAACTGACTATACCAGCATACTCACCTCAATCCAGTGCATCTTTTGGTGAGTTCAATTTTCAGATCCAAGAAATTTGATTTTTTTATTATTTCTATAGCTCGGAGGGATATGGTTTCTATTGCAAGAAAGAATGACTATCAATATGAGGGTACAATACAAGTTGAAAGGATATGGAATCTTCATATCTTGGAATCATAGGTTGAAGATGATTCTAGATGAGAACATGTCATAGTGAGTGTACCAAAACCAGAGGAAGAATAGAAAAATGCCAAGCATAAGGAAAAGGGAAAAGAAAGTATCAAGCACATGTGGTAGAGGAAGAGGAATCTCCTCCCTCAAAGAAATATTTAGTAGAAATTGAGGATTATGTACTTTAAGATAATTGATCTGAAGAAATATAACAAATGGTGGAGTCCGTGGAGCCTCCCCACACAAAAAAAAAAGATAAGTATTCATGTTATTTTTTTAGTATCTTGTTTACTTTAATACTTTATCATTACAAGTAAGATTTTTGTGAGAATGTTAATTAACCTCATTCCATTTCATTATCTATGCAGATCTATGAAGGAAGTATCAAAGAAGAGGATACATAAAGAGATAAAATATGTATTTCAGGTATGATCACTCATGAGAGTGACAAAGGTATGTGTTCAACTATGATAGTTAGGGGAAAATTGGTAATTGCATAGCTAGAGTGAAAAAGAGTTCAAAAGTCTTATACATGATTAGGGTTTCAGATGTGTACATGGTTGAACAAGTTTTTATTAAGAAAAATGTGTACTACTCTGATATAAATCATGATATATTTTTATTTGATTACTGCTTATTGTTACTGACTGATTGGATAAGTGACATATATCAGAAACCATGTTGTAAGTAAGTTTACATGTCTCAAAAGAAAGAAATCATGCCTTTAATTGCATAAGTTAGACAACATTAGAAGGACTTGTGATATGGTGACAATCGGTAAGAACCAAACAATATCCAGTATTTACATAGGAGCAGGAGGCTCCTAAATATGTAGAACAAAAATGTTCAAGATGAAGAGAAATATGGATACTCAGATATAGTTGATGAGATGCAGAAGGAGAAGGTTGATCCAGTATGAATTCAGAAAGAAAGAAATGTTTGAACTCAAGAAATCACCCAGGATATTACAGAACAAAACTTCAAGGATGATGATTAGAATATCTTAGTTTGGTGCAAGAAGGATCTATGTCTCCGAGATAGAAATGGAGGATCATGATTTGGTGCATTTAGGAAAGAAGATGAATGGTGCCCAACAAATGGGTAGCATGGTATTATACCATGGAAATATTTTGGACCACAAGATATTTTTTTAGATCCCATAGGTATACCTTCGTAGAGAAGGAAGAGACCTTCCTAGAGAAGGAATGAGCAATCCCATAGGTAGACCTTTGTAGAGAAGGAAGATACTTTTGTAGAGAAGGCGAAAGAGAAGATACCTTCATAGAGAAGGGGAATGAGAAATTTTCCAAGGTTGGCCTGTGTCCAAGTGTTGAGTTTTGGATACTCTATGTACATGCTAGAATACCCTCATAGAGAGGGGTCTGACCACCCTTGTAGAGAGGAGTGTGGATGTTTCCCCAAGGGGCAGCGAGAAGATACTCTCCTTTGGCCAAGGATTGAGTAGCATGTAACACAAACCTTGAACATGTGGAATGGTTAGTTGGATATTGAGGTTTGTTTCATGATCATGCATGGAACAGGGAAAGGGAGTCTAGTCTTGCCCAGGCTAGCATTTTAGCTTCTCTAGTTCATGTGGGATGACTAGGAGTGAAGCTAGGTGTTGTATCCTTTTCGCCACTTGAATGAGAAAAAGAGGGACACCTACAAGTCCAGTTGGGTCAGCTAAATAGGACAGAGGTTACTGTATGATTCAAATGACTCAATCATATGAAATAAACAAACAACTAAGCTAATAACAACTAAAGAAACAAAACTACAATCCATAAGGAAATTAAAACCAAAATTAATCAAATAATTGACCAATATTCATGCCACCAATGGAGAGGTTATGTTAGTGGGAAAACACCAAAGAAAAATGGGGACTTATGGATTCCCTCTTCTTCCAAGGGAGGGCTCTTGAGTCCCCTATGTGAGAGCTCTTCTTACAAATAGAAAACTAGAAGGAAAATGGTGAAGAAATCCAATCTTATTCCCTCAAGAGGTGAGGTGAATAGCTTAATGAGATGATGCTAGTATACTCCAAGAAGGAAAGAGGTTCCTTGAAGGAGAATAGAAGAAACATAAGAATACAATGAGATTATTCAATTCATAGTGCACCCATGGCCTCCTTTTATAAAAAATCTTTGAGGCATTATCCAACCGGTATTTAGTGTTAACAAGGGGCCCTTTAGGGAAGCCTTAGGTCTTTGACCAACCCCCCACTTAGATTCAACTCGAATTTGAGGGTGAAATTGACTTGGGAGTTGAATCAGAAGTGGGTGAGGCACTGACAAGAACCATAAATGTATAATTCTCAGGTGTGCATGGATTTTTGCGTACATAGTTGTGCGTCGGACGCATGTATGCTTTTCTGATGTTTTTGACCTGCACATGTGTGCACACTTTTTGTAGTGCGCATGTTAATTTTTTAACTATTTGTATAGGTTGTGCCCTTTGGAAATTAATTTTTGGGGATATGAATGAACTAATAGGTGTTTTGATATGTTGGATTCCTGTAACCATTTGTGGACAAAATTTGAGTGATAAGAGATGCCCCCTGATGTGTGAAGTTACGATCATACATATAGGGGAAATACATCAATGTTTCTTCTACTGAGAGTACCATTGTAAGAAAGAGTGTTGATAGGAACTACAAGAGAGATCTGGTGGAGAGAGAGGGGAAACTGTGGGACCCAAACCTTTCTCTAGGTGTGAGAAAATAAAAACTGTATAGAAACAAGGCGGGCATGTCCCATGCTCGTGTCATGTAACTCAAATGTGTAAGATAGTAACTGAAGCTATATGTTGATGTAGATAACTGTAGTTCCCTCCAGGGTGGTTTGATAATGGAAGATGACAATTTTGATGGTGAACATACTCTGAAAAGAGGCGATGACACTTGTAAGGAGTTTCAATGACTCGCATGCATTGATGGCCCAACAAATTTCAAAGGTCTTCAGCTAGTATAAAACAACTTCAATAGTTGCGAAGTAAGACCCACCGTATCATGAGATTGTGTTGAATTCAAATTCTATGGGGGTCAACAACAGCAGGGAGAAATCATGGTTCTCTCTAGGTTGTCTGATACTCCTCACTGTAAAGGTAATGAGATTCACGATACTATCGCCCTTCTGGAAACTATGTTGATGTCAAAAGAAAGGGAGACACAACTCCAAGAAGCAAAGGGATTCATGAAATCCATGGGATGGGATCAAGAACTGGTGAGGAACATGGATGAATTCAAGAGGTGGTGAGACTCAAGACTTCCCTTGGTTGGGGATATATGTGAAGTATGAGTGGCAGCAACCGTGAAACTAAATCTAGTGTCACGGGGACGACTAGACATGGGTTAAATTGTGTCAGAGGCATGACAAAGTGGACAAACTGAGACATCAGAGGTACATGGACTGTGGGATACTCAAGGTTTATGGACGATGTCAACAAGAGTAGAAGGTAAGGAATTCCCCAACCAAGGGTGAGATGGGTTTATTTGCTAGAAAATAAGATCGCTAAAGGTGACAACAAAAAGCTATGTAAATGCTGGAAAGAAAGGCTTTGTACAATTACCAAATGAATAAAGAATAATTTGAGATAAGTGTGCAGATATAGAAATGGGTGCCCCAGTGTAAGATGGCTTGGCCTCTGAGGGAGAAAGTTGCAGGGAGAACTTGTGGAGGGTGGGGGCCCCATAGGTGGGTTTTTGTATGTGATAAATGAATGGAGGGGAATCTTCCAATGGGAAAACTAACTGTGGATGAAATGGAGGGATAATAATATTGTGGAGGTGCAGTCAAATTAGAATCATGAGGAGATATCTTGGTAGTCCATTTGGGAAATCTAGAAAAATGGGGAGAAGGAGTATGTGTTTGATTCTCGAACATGTGTAAGACTATCGGGACTCCCATCCCTAGGGGGTGAAAGAAACATGAGTGTCAAAGTGCCAAAACGGGACTATGAATGGGACAACTCATGTAGGGGAGAGTACTATCGGTAACAATACTTAAAATGCAGCGGAGCTGAGAGTACTATATATCTGGATGGGGGGATCCTATAGGAAAATGTCGGAGGGTGTGACTGGGAGATGCAATTGAGATTCAAAGAGAATGATTACATGCCAGTGTCGATCATATACCTGAAGGGGATGCACTTGTGTGTGATGACCAAGTACATGCACACATGAAAACTGAATACCTAACATGAACAATATATGAAGATAAAGAACATATAACAATTATTTGATAATTTTGAACATGACCATGCGTACCTGGTCGTGATGTTAGAAAAATGATCCCCCAGGGCCAAGGATGGTTGGTGACCCGGGGAATGTGACTGTGTAGGTGACGGGATCCTGATCCCCTAGCTGAAGACAGATAAAAAAATGACTGCTCTGAGATCCTGTAATGTAGCATGGAAGTTTGTCAAAAGGGACTATATATAGCCGTAGGGCCCACATTGCCACCTCATTTGTACTTGTTGCCATAGTGAGTTGAAGAGAGGTTTTTAGAGGAGATTTGGAGATTCCGGGAATTTGAGCCAGCCGATCTAGGATTAGTGAGAGCCAGGTTAGTGGTCTCATCCTCCTGCATAGTAGTTAGGGTTTGTTTTCTGGGCAGGGTCGTACAGAGGGTCGTACTATAGGATTTTGTGAGTGTGCCCCCCCTAGTGCATGGGAAATCGAAGGATACCCATGCTAGGGTGCAAGGATGTAGAGAGGAAAGTCATGCATGGGGTTGCGTGAGTGAGTGAAATAGGTGTGCATTATATGCATGCTTTTTCAAAGTACAACTATGCACTAGTACACAACTGCGTAATGAACAAGTGTGCATGAATGTGCACATGTGGGTGTGACAGATGCACATTTGTTTCTTCGTCAACTGTGCATTGATGCATTGTTGTGAGAAGAAAAGGTGTGCATATGTGCATGTGTGTGGGGGGTGAAAACCGCACACATGAGGCAAAGCTGGGGGTTTTGAAAAAAACTTGTCTTCTTGGAATTTTTTCGTTCTATGAATTGTGATAGTTGATCAAATGTTATTTGTGTGAATGTAGGCGATCAGCTCAGGATTCGAGTCCACTAGAGGGAGAGGGATTAGGAACGCCTCAAAGAAGTGGTGAGGGATGATGAGTCGGGTGTTTAGGGACCTTTTATATCATGTTTGTTGCTAAAGTTCTTCGATTTCTCATTGCTACGGGCACATGAGTAATTGTTGCAGTTTTTTATTTCTATGTGGAGAATTGAGCTGCAGTGCTTCATTGTGCAGAGGGAGAAGCTGACATTCTTTGCAATGGATGATGTCTATTTCTTGACCGGGATCCCTTTTCAGGGGAGAGCCTTACCTACTTATCCCTAATTGCGAAGGGAGGCACACTTGGCAGATTTGGCCAGGACGTACTGTTCGAGGGAGGTTTTTATGTCAGGCTCAATTGTGCAGATTGGGGCAATGGATGTGCTCGTGCATAGTTGCATCACTGCTATGATCATGAGAATCTACGGATCCTTAGCTACTCAGTAGATCAGTGGTGGTCAACTGAGGATCATGAAAAGGGCATTGGGTGGAGAGAATTTTTCCTAGGGCTTGATGCTACACACCAAGATGATGGGGCAGCTCAACCGGTGTCGGGCCTCCGACTCAAGTGATTTTTTGTTTGGGTCGATCTTGGTGGAATGGTTCTCAGAGAAGGTGCCCATGTTGGACCCTAGATTTTTTTTGGAGGCGTCTGATACATGAGAGCCGCGATTGATGTGGTGGGCATCGATTTTGGCACGACATGGCCGTGGGGAGGGTGGCCATTGTTTTACGCCTGATCTGGCACATGTGTGGCGTCATATGCCACAGATCATACTAAAGTTCCCATATGGTGGGATGGACTTCCAACAGGACCCAGATATGGTTTTACCTCCTAAAGAGATTTGGGACCATAGAGGTATGTTGATGTATTTTATGTTTTTTTAATTTTGATAGTATAGCATATGTTTTATGTATGGATGGATGTTGATTCTATCGTTTGTTTGTTGTGTGTGCAGATGTGGGGCCACGAGGCCGATAGGTGGAGATGGTTAGAGATTCATCTCGTCAGGAGCTAGTGAGATCGCCATGGGGTGAACCACGGGTGGGAGAGAGTCATCGTAGGGATGAGGCTGGTGTGAGGCCAGCCTATGATGCGAGTTTGGGTAGGAGACGGATATTCGATGAACCTGGTGCAAGGCCATCGAATGCACCGTATGGAGAGGTCGATGGGGTGTTTGAGTATTTCCAATGCTAGTTGGACATGGTGCTATAGGGAGTGCCTGAGGGCATGTGGACTCAGGTCTAAGACGAGGGATTCTTGGAGCAGTGCATGGGCCTTCCGGTAGAGTTGTGGACTTTGATCCATAGAGAAGCTATAGTGAGGTCAGATATGATTGGGCGACTGCCCCCAAGACCTGGAGGACCCCTAGATGGTGGGGCACCTCCTCCAAATAGAGGACCTGGTGGTGGTTCTCTAGAGGCACCATGAGTGCTTGATGTATATTTTTTTTATTTATATAGGCCTGCGAGCCCATTTTGTGTAGGGTAGAGTGACACCTATTTTGTACTTATAGGGATGAGGGGGTTCACCTGCCTACATGCAAAGTACATGTTGTACTATTATTTGTAAACATTGATGGAACATTGATCAATATATATATATATATATATATATATATATATATATGGATATACATTTTTGGGATCTTTGTGATGTTCAAATATGATGATGTTTTATGATGCTTTTTATGATGTCTAATCTATAGGTTGTGACATACTTTTGATGATTTATGTATGTGTAATGGTGTCTTGATGTGATAAATGCCAATATAACACTAGGTTAGCCATATTATCTACTATTTGATTGAATTGTCATGGAATATGTGTAAATGTAATTGAATCAAAATGTCCAGATAAGAGTGTAACTTCCAGGTATTTGCAAAAGAGGCAAGGATTGTGGACACGGTACACATTTTTAATCTATAGGACGATAAGTTGGGAATCTAATAAGACACTAATGTGGTGAATATGGTGGTGACTGGCCTCGAAAAGGAGGACAATGATGGTTGTGTATTTTTCTTGGTTGTTGATTGTTGAGCCCAAACATATGCCACTAGAGTGGAGTAGTTCATGTGAGGGGGTATAGAGGGCCCAAGTGGCTGAAGAGAGATTCTATGTCCATCGGCTAGATTTGTCAGCGTAATTGATGTGGTAGGTCGATGGAGGAAGAATATGTCAA
This sequence comes from Picea engelmannii, assembly GCA_009831015.1. Classification (NCBI taxonomy): domain Eukaryota; kingdom Viridiplantae; phylum Streptophyta; class Pinopsida; order Pinales; family Pinaceae; genus Picea; species Picea engelmannii. The sequence continues at coordinate 134,073 of ML800358.1, read as the reverse complement.
TAACACAAATGGTAGATCAAACATAAGGCATGGCGGGAAAAAGAAGATTAAAAAATCTACAAAACGTGTACAAAAAAGAAAAAGCCTAGTGTAGAATGACTACACTCAGGTGTAAAATTTCTTTAAGTACAACCCGTTGACAGGTTCTTTGAGTGGGTAGCCTTAGAGAGAGGCTAGGATTTATGTGCATTTAGTGAGCCAGTTTTAGACGATGTGGGGTCCGTGCCATAATGACTCAAATTTTCCATGGTCGAGGGTATCGTGAGCGACGGTCTTCATCCAACAACTCTAAGTTCAACAAGCGCTCCTCCATTGGAGAAGTGTCAGGTAATAGATCAATAGTGGTGCACAATGTGGGAATTTTTCACTTGATGGGGAGAGTGGCTTCGACCCCATGGACAAGTTGAAATGGTGTAAAACTAGTGGCAGTTTTAACTCTCATGCAATAATCCCATAGTGCGTAAAACAACATATGATGCTAATTGTTCTTATGTTTGTTAACCATGCATTGTAACATGGTTTTAAGGACCTTGTTGACCGCTTATACCTGTCCATTGGACTGAGGGTAGTATGGGGAGGTGAACTCGTGGGAGAAGCCTAATCTCAAGGAGAGTTCAATGAAGATCCCATTCTCTAAGTGTTTCTCATGATCGAAGACTAACTTTAGTGGGACTCCAAAGAGGTAGATGACGTGATTAAAGAAAACATGCGTTGCAGTATCAGCGGTGTTGTTGAAGGTAGGCATGGCTTTAACCCACTTGGTAAAGTAATCGAATTCCATGATGATGTACTTGTGTCCATTGATAGATGGAGGGTTGAAATTCATGAAGTTTATGCCCCATTTGTAAAAGGGGCCAACAGTGATGACTGGGTGTAGAAGACTTGGCGGCGCTTGCACTTTCTTGGAATACAACTAGAATTTGTCACATCGCTTCACAGCATGGATGTAGTCGTGAAACAATGTGGGCTAGAAGTAGCCTGCTCGAATGATTTTATGGGAGGTGGAAATCCGTGAAGGATGGCCACTGCAGGTGCCTCTATGGAAATCATTCAAGACTCTGTCGACTTCGTCGATGGTCAAACATCGATGGAGTATGGTGTCAACCCCACATCGATGCAAAGTGTCACCATAGAGGATGTAGCAAGGGGCTTGATGGAAAATGCACTGACGATCATCTCGAGAGATTTGAGACCCAAACTCATGTGTCTAAAGGTAGACAAGAAGGTCACCATACTAGGGTCATCCGAGGGGATGTAGAAGAGGTGTTCATTGGAAAAATCCATATTGACGGGTGAACTAGCAACCTCTAATAGAAACGTCATGATGAGTTCGGCTAGGATGAGTGATTTATTTCTTTTGGGTGTTGAAAATTCTAGGTCATACTTCTGAAGGATGACGATCCATCAAGAAAATTTACCATTAATTTGTCATCGAGTAAGAAAGTACTGCATGGGGTTGGAATCTACCACTACATTGGTAGTGTGAAGTAATATATAATGACGCAGTTTTTGGACTGCAAGGACAACTGCAAGGGAGATTTTCTCTTCATGGTTGTATTTCAGGGGTGGTCCTAAAAGGTTTTTATTAATGTAGTAAATAATTTTCTCATGGCCATCATCCCCTAGTTGGACAAGAACTACTGCTACTAAGATGGTTGAGGCTAATAAGTAGAGGATGTAGTTGTGATCATAGTCGATTGAACTAATCGAAGGGGCATGGGAGAGCGTCATTTTTAGATCATCAAAAGAGGTTTGTTCATGTTCATCCCATCGAAATGGGATGTCATGAAGTAGCAAGCGAATGAAATTGTTCGCGTGAGTGCCGTAATCTGGGACAAAGCATCGTAAAAAGGTGTCTTTTCCTTGTAGGCTCTGTAGTTGGCATAAATTCTAAGATGGTGGGATTTATGTGATGTCTTGGACCTTGAGGGGGTCCACTACGATGCCATGTTGGGAAACGATGAACCCAAGGAGGCATCCAACGGTGATGCAAAATATGCACTTGAGACGATTCAAGCGGATATTGTACTGACAACACCATTGAAAGACACCTCATAAGTCATCTAGATGTTTTGTTCAATTTTTGGATCGAGTAGTGAGTTCGTCCAAGTAAGAGAGGATGATGCAAGAGATATCATGGAAAACATAGACCATGGATCATTAGAACATTGCACCAGTGTTCTTTAGTCCAAAAGGCAGGACACGATACGCAAAAGTACCCCATGGGGTGGTAAATGAGGTTTTATACTGATTTGTTGGGTGGATCTGTATTTGATTATAGCTAGAGAATCCATCCATGAAGGACAAGGCCTCTTGGACGATGCAGTCATTGATAATTTGGTCGATGAAAGGCATAGGAAAGTTGTCTTTGGGACAAGTGTGGTTGAGATCACGAAATTTGGTGAAGACGCGAATGGTGCTCTGTTTTTTGTTAATAGTGATGGGGTTGGAGACCCATGACGTGCATGTGATGGGGTATATGAACCCAACAACACGTAGATTTTCAATTTCAACTTTGATGGCCGCTTCTTTGGATGGGTGCAGTGGGCATTGCTTTTGACATACAGGAGTCATATCAAGCCATGTTTGGATATGATGTTCGATAATAGAAGGATCAAGGTCGGGCATCTCTGTGTATGACAAGAAAAAAATGTCTTGGTATTCCTAGAAGAGAGATTTGTAGGCTGTGAGTTCCTCAGGGGAGCATTTAGTGCCAATGGTGATTTCCTCTATCATTCTTGTTTTAATGGAAATGTCAATTTTGATAGTGGGGGAAATGTTGGCCATGTTGCCTTCTTCAAAAAAATCGAGGGCAGGGATAGGGTTGTTGAACTAATCTATATTCCTTGATGAGATGAAATCCTTTGTTTCGATTACACATATGGATATCTAGCTAGGAGGGTCAAAGGCTTCCTGTGAGAGAAAAAATTCTTTGTGATGGAGCATGTTTCATGGGAAATCGACAGTAGATAGTTCTTCAAGGATATCTTCATCGCAATGGAAAATGCAAGAATATAGGGGACCCAAGGAAGGAACATTGGTGATATTCACCATGTGCTTATATTCAGGGGGTGAATATGTAGAGGGGGTATCATAACTATGGTGTGATGGAGTGCTTGACATAAACCAAATGTCCAGATATTGTCGGTTAAAAATTATGGTCAGGCATAAGATTTCCTGGGGGAAATGAACTGGAGAATTGGGGGGATTTGGGGGAAAATCCTCATATAGGATATCCATGAAACATGGAGGAGTGGGAAGTTCCTCAGGCTCAGGGGAAATAATATGAACAATATATTTAGATGGAGGAGGGGGAATCACCGTCATAACCGAAAGTGGGTTCATTGCAGGTTTTTGAATAAGGGCCATTTGACGACGCCTATATTCAATAATCTTGGGACACTGGTAGCTGAAATGAGGAAGTGAGTCACAGAGAGACAAATGGCATCTCATCTGTTCATTGACTAAGGTTGTGAAATAATGGATTTTAGTGACTCGGGTACTTGATGAAGTGGGTAGAGAGGGGTCTTGTTGAAAGTTGTGGCATACTTTCGTTAGTGGTTGTCAAAAATGAGGTAGCATAGGGAAATGATGAGTATAGTGGCCATACTCTGAACAGATGGCACATGCGAATTTGGTTCGCAACCCTTTTATGCCTATAGTAAGGGATGCGTGGGTAGTAGTGGGGGTTCTTGTTGAAGCAATGAGCGAGGTGGTTTCTCTAGGGAGTTGGATCAAATTACGTAACTCGGGGAGAGAGTGACATCTATTTGTAGGGTGTCCTTCTCTCTCTCATAGTCTGCAAGGAGGTTAAACTCAAAGAGGAAGTGGAGCAGTGGGATATTTCTTATTCTTTCTTCCCCCAACTGTGGTGGGGGAGCTGGCAAGTGGGGGCGAAGGTGGTGCATTTTGGAGTTAGTATTGGAATCTGCATCGAGATTCCCTATGTCTTGGGAGGGAGGGATGGTTTGGGAACCATTGTGGGTGGGTGAAGATACCATACCGGAATGTCCAACACCATGTTGGGAAGGGTAAGCATTGCAGCTACCTGGAAAGATTTTATGCTCGGTGGGGGGTATAAGAAGGTAATTTGAGTGAGGGCTTGGGGGAGTGTCACCCAAACTGGGATTTTTTCTTGGGGAGAGGTGAAATTGGGGGTAAGAGGTATCGTAAAGTTCTCAGGCAATGCCTGAGGTAGGTTTTCATCCACTAGTGGGACCTCAAGGGTTGGAGAAGCCTTTGTGTAAGGGATGGTATCTCCAGTTTCAGTTCCATTGGAAGATACGACACACACTTGTTTTGACAAATGTATGAGCGGTGGTGCTCCATGGTATGTCCCTAGCAAGGATGGGTCCCTAAAAATTCTGGGGGCCATCTTGATGAGTGGGCAGGAATCCGAATTAGTGTGGAAAAGAGGTAGAATTTTATCGATGTCGGAGGAAGGGTTGGGCTCATAATGTGAAACTTGGTCGATGGTGATGATATTCTTGTTGTGGGGGAACATCATCGTTCGAAACATAGAAGAGACCACAGCCTTCATAGCGTACATGTAGCTATGTCCAAATAAGTTATTGTAATTGAGCGGAGCGTCGATAACCTCAATGTCAATAAGAACGGTTTTTCCCCTGAGTTCAATGAGGACATTTTGAAAGATCCCTTTAGGAGAGGATGGTCATCCATCATAAGCTCTCAAAGTGATGGTGAATGGTATTATCTCGAGGGAACCAAGTTTATACCATAATGTTTTAGACATGATGGATGTGGATGTACCTTCATCAATGATGCATCGATGAACTATGATGTTCTAAATTTTGACTGGTATCTTAAAAGCTACCAAAGTGGGGAGACGAGGTTCCCCACAATCTAGATCAAATGTCATGAGTCTAGTATTAGTAGGGTCAACTTCCCCCAAGGCGGAAAGAAATGATTTCCATTGAGTAGGATAGGTTTGGAAGACCTCCAAGACTGACATGGCTGAAGGAGATTGCACCAAGTCATCGACCAAACTGCAATTGTGTGTTGCTCTAGCGTGAGGGTTGTTTACATTCCATCGTAATGGGATGCAAGGAATACGAATGGGTGGTTTTGTGTTAAGGCATGAAATCATCAAAGGTTTTCTGGTTATAACTAGAGCTACATCTAAAGTTGTGGGAGTAGATTCAGGGGGTACGTTGTATTGATGACTGCGTGTTTGTAGAATAATTTATTCTTCTCTAGAGAGGAGGACAGTGTGATATGTCAGATTCCCAGGGTTTTTATATTGTCCCATCTGTGGTGGGGAAGGGTGCATTTCCTGTTGGGTATTCATCACACCTTGATGTGGAATAGGGTTTTGCAATACCGTTAGTGGTGGTTGTTGCAAATATTGTTGTGGGGACTACTGAGTGAAAGGCGTTGCTGGAGGACGTGGCACATTCATGGAAGCTTTCATCCATTTGAAGTCAGAAATTTGGGGTCAATGGTGAGTATAATGGCCATTCTCACCGTAAAGAGCACAAGCAAAATTCATCTAGATGTTGTTGTTGTTCCTCCCTTGGTGTTTTTTGGTATTCCCCCCTTAAGGGTTCTAATTCCCCTGATTTTGTTTCCCCCAGCAGGTTGGTTTTGTTGAGGGTTTTTTCCCCCTGGTCTTGGGTTATTATTGTTTCAGTTTCTTCCTTTATTTTTAGCATTATTCGACTGATGGGCCGGATTTACCATATGCAATTGTTCAAAATTTTAAAATTTATGAATGGGAGAGGGATGAACAAAGTTAACCCCAATGTGTGGTTGTCCTTGTGGAGGAGCAATGGGTTGTGGAGGACCAAGAAATGGGAAATACAGATTATTTTTTGGCAATGATCCATAGGGTACATAGGAAGGTGTAGTGATTTCACTAGTTCTTAAGGTCTAAGCTAAGGTAGAGGGGTTACCAGAACTTGGTCGAATAGTTGGGTGCATCATCTATGTTGGTGAGGGTGCACTTATGGGTGGAGGAAGGGAAACATGGTATGGTTGTTGATAAGGGGGAGGAGGATAATAAGGGGGTCCTTCATATATCGGTGGATATTGAGGTGTACCTTACATAGGTGGTTGTTGGGGGTACAAATTGTGGTGTGTTGTGGTACCGATCAATCCATTCGTTGAGTGAGACATCCCAGGTTTGTCCTAGATGAATGGTATGGTTCTTGGGGCATCAGGTAATACCGTGTATAAGTATCCTGACTGTGCATAAATGAGGTCATATTGTTGAGTCTTTCTTATGACTTCTTCTTCAGTTTATGGGAAGGTGGAGGCCACATCTTTGTCAAGGAGAGAGACGAGTGATCTGACAAACCAATCGAGGCATTGTTCTTTGGTGGTTTCTGCTTTTCATAGACTACGTCGTCGACACCATTCGTGAATGTGGTCAATCATATGTGTGGTTGAGTATTGTTTAAACTCAGAGAGAAATTCTATACCCTTATTGTGGTGAATTGGTAGTTGAAAGAAGGTCAAAAATGTTCTAGCCAGTGATTCAAAACTCACATGGGACGTTGATTTTTCATCTACATACCACTTGGTTGATGGCCCTGTGAGTGTGCATTGAAATAACTTTAATTGGATAGATTCGTCCATGATGTTTCTTGAAGAGCACCATAGGTGGAAGGTCATGACATGGTTGGCAAGATCTTCTCCCACCTTTCCTTCAAACTTGGTAATGTCCAAAGGTAGTTTGGTAGACATTGCAGGCCATGTGGGGTCGTGCAATATAGGATCATTACTAAGCTTACTCAGATATGGTATGTTGAGGGAGGTTGAATATGGCATTTGGAGAGGTGGTGGAGGATTGGTCCCAACCATGGCGTGAGTGGTTTGTGAACCTGACCCTTGAGGGGGGGTGGGTGGGGTTATACTTCATCCTCGAGAAGAAGTCTTCCCCCTGCTTCCTTGTAAAGGAGAGCTAGTGAATGGTTGACCTTGGGAAGTGGACCCAAGTAAAGTGTAACCAAGAAAACATGACCCCAATATATTATCACTCACAGGGGTGTGAGAGGGTTGAGTCAATGAGTTGGCAAGACTAGGAATTCCTCCTAAAAGAGGAGGGAGGTTTTGCAAGCATCTGTCATGATGGGGATTTTGTGGGTCCCCTATGATGTCCAACTAGAAAAGTGAATGTGTGTGAATGGTGATGAGAGCAATAAAATGAACACGAGTCTTTGTATAATTTTGTATGTTCAAAATATATCTCACAATCGCATGTAAATCACAAGAACATCATACATAAATCAATTGAAAAGAAGCATATATGTGGGTAGGTGTATTTTTTCCATGTGCTAGAACAAAGAAAACAAATGCTCGTGTCCTAAAAATATGTAACGTCTTTCCTCTGAAAATAGCACTAGACCTTCCAAGAGCACTCAATAGTGGGGTCTGAAGCCACCAAAAGAGGAACTAGTGAAGGATGAAACAATCAATTATAATGAGGGTTAGAGGGTGCATATCTCGAAAGAGATGGCGATATTTCCAAATAGCCACAAAAAATATGATCAAGGTGCAATTGCAACCCACAATTTCCACCTGGGTAGATATCCTAAAATTTGGCCATTAGGTACCTTGGTCAAAGTGCGACATTTAGATTTTCAGCCTCAAAAATGGGTCAGGTTGCATCCCATCTAAGAGGTGGGTGCCTCAAGGTGGGACATATAGAAGAACTGGACCTCAGCCTTCGATCCTTCATGGGTATCTCCCTGCCTTATGGTGTTAGGAACACTTGACTTGGAGGATTTTAAAGTTACCTATTTGTCAACTTCTAATGTTTGAAGATGTGAGAACCAGATAACGATGAGTTATTTGGATGCCTATCCCCAAGATCCTACCTAGGATAAAAAAAAAAAAATTGGCACCTCCTGTGGAGGAAAAATTAGTGATTTTTTAGAAAAACTTGATAAGTGGTTGTTTGAGAGATTGGGGGTGTGAACCAATCTCTTTTGAATTAAGTGGGAGTTGACAATTCCTTCAAGAAAAATGGGACATTTCATAATCTCTTTGGAGGAAACCTACTTCAACCTCCAGAATTCGAGATGAAATTATGTGAGTAAGTAGTGACTTTGTGTGTGAGCAAGTGATAAAATGTGCCAAATTTTTAACAAGTTAGGTGTCACCTTGCAACATGTGGACCTCGTGTGGTCCTTACAAATCTTAATTACCTATATTACTAGATTCCCATTGGTACAACCTTCCAGAATTTTAAAGTCCCTAAATAACTAGCATGTGGACATATGGGTCCTTACTTAATCCTTTAAATTTCGTAATGTGATTTAATCTAAGAAAGATTCAAAAGACTATCCTATATTGAAAGCATGTGGGCATGTATGGGCCCGTTACAATAATATTTAAAATCCCCTAGTGATGTAAATTAAGAAAGTAGTTTCAAAACTATACTATCTTTGCAACATGTGGGCATGTATGGGCCCTTACAAATTTTATATGTTTGAAAAACGAAACTAAGAGGGGCCCTAGGGGGCTTTGTCCTCTCCTAAAGAATTTTTTTTTTAAGGGAGATGAAATCTTCCCTCAATCATTTTTTTGATTCTCAAGATTGCTCTATGGTGCAAGAGAAGAGAGTACTCAATGATTGAAGTTTGATTTCTGGTCCCAATGCAAGTGTTTATATATGTGATAGAAAATGATCTTAACTTAACTTTTACAATCAAACCAGGCAATCCATGTGGAAAAATGAAAGAAAAAGGGGAGAAATATGGTTCTTTTTAACCCACTAAGTACCTATGTTTTGACTAACCCTTCATGTTTAGAGTGAATCTAAGTGTGGTGCATTTACAAATTGTATATAACGAATATTTAGAAGGCTAGGGGCCTTCCAAATATCACAAAAAAACTCTTACAATGTTGGATTTTTGGATATATCCGCGGGCTCTATTTTAGACATAGGTGTATTTGGTGCCAATGAGAAACTAAACAAGGACCTTCTAGTGCACCGTGCACAGAATGCGCTTGAAAGCACAATGTTGTTGGTGCACATGTTCTAAAGATGCGCCTGTGGACTGGAAAACTCATGAACATTCTGATACACGCCTGATAAGAAAAAATTGAATGAAATTCTCTTATTCCAGCTCCGAATTTAGCTTTTTGAAGGTAGGACTGGGCTGATTATGATCCCTACAAGTTAAATAGATAAAAAAGAAGTGCTCAAACAACCCAAATAGGGAGGAAATTGATACTTATCCCCAGTACGGTCGTCAATCTATTGATGATGTTTCCCAATTAATGATGTTACCGAGTTGATGATGTTATCTAGTTGATGTTGTTTTCCAGTTGATGATGATTATTCAGTTGATGATATTTCCTAGATGATATTGTTTAGTTGATAATGACATCCAATGACCTATCAAAAGATAAAGAATATCCTTCTTGTTAAGAGGGAGTGTTAAAATATTGTGTAACTGCAAAGAATATTATTATCCCCTTTTGTGGATAAAGTAAAAGATATATATATATATATATATATATTATATTGACAAGTTGGCCCTATTGTGCCTAGACAAAGTCAAATGTAAATTAGAAAGGCAAAGTGGACAGGTCGTCCCTGACCTGGTTATTGGGGGGGGGGACTTGTATTTGTAAGAGGCCTAGCACCTCATTTGTAAACACACTCATCAAGATCTCTCTATCAAGTGTGAAATTCTCAGAGTGATGCAAATAAAAGGATAAGTGACGCAGCTACAAGGAAGAGTATCCCAGTAAAGGTGAAGGTTATCTTGGTGAATAACTATCTTGGTCTAAGTGGTGCACTACTCTATTCTGGTTAGGGTTTCTAGTGGATCTTCTATTTGGTGATACCTCTCTTGTGAGAGACATTGTAATTGGTTATTAAATCTATATTAAAGAAGTTTTGTTGGGTTTTATTACCCTTGAGTGTTTCCCTGGATAAATTCTCGTGTACTCTATGATTGTCTTTCTTTCAGTAAGATCCTTATTATGTTGTTGTTATAATGAAGAATTAATAATAAGAATTTAAGAAAAAAACTTTAACATTATACAACGGATTTCTCCACTACCTTTCTCAGACACATATGTTGATTTAATTGCCTTCGAGAAGTTTACTCACAAAATCCTATTTCAAGGCACTAAATCCTAAGCTAGTTTGTGCACCCTAGAAAATAAAATCGTGACTAATCAATTTTAAATTATGGAGTTAATTTTAGTGGTCATCATTACTAAAAAAGGTATGGTAGTGAAACTCATGATGTTATGACTCTGGAAGAAAAGTAAATACGAAAATAATGCAAAGTCCTAACTTGAACTTTCAATGAATGATATTCTTCTAAAAATCAATGCAATTTTCAATTTCAACTCTGCAATTACGAAGTAAAAATGCAATATTTCATTACATGTACTAATCTAATGAAAAGGAATCAAAAATACCAAAATGCCAAGCAATGAAAAATGCCAATTTTTTGTATTTTCAATATAATAAAAATGAAAATCCATGGACTGAAAAGAAACTTGATATATAAACTCTACTGTGTATAGAAAGAGATAACTGAAGCAAGATACCAAGAAGAAAAACACCTAGCCCAATGTACAAGGATAATCAAAATTAAAGGATGATGATAAATATTCCACCCAAAAATTCAACCAAAGATAGGTTTCCTGTCATCCCACAAACACTTAACAGGCACTACACAGACCAAAAAAGGCTCAACAAACATGAAATCCCACCCAACAACCACCAAACCAAGAAAAAAGGCAAGGAAAGTTTATGTATGTGATTTTTTAGGCAAATAGAGCGTATGTATGTAGCTTGTAGAGGGACAGCCTGTGTATGTACGTGACTCTCAAGGAAAAAAACAAGTATATGTTTAAAAAAACAAGGACAGGCAAGGGAGAAGACTGAAAACTCATATCCAGAGTGAACAGAGGATGTCAAGCAACGATACGAAAAGAAACAAAATAGGAACAAGAGAAATCTAAGGAGAAAAGTACTCCAAACCCTAAGAAAGAAGATTCATCCCCATTATGGTCGCCAATTATGTTACGAGGAAAATATCTCTATGGCTAGGGTAAGCCACAATAGATGGAAATGACTGCAGAAATCAACTCTCTTATCAAGTATGTTATATAAACAAATATCCTAACAAGACAAGATATCGTGCCTACCTCGTTCATACTTTCGATGAATTCCATCATTCAGCACTTGACCTAAAGCAATATACTTGCAACTAGTCCTCAACAACCAAGCAAAGAAATCATATGGTGATAATAAATGATGTTATCACATTTAATAGCATAATCCATTAATAAACATGAAAAATACGGCCATGGAATAATAATTCAAATATTTTCAAGATATCAATTGGATAGGAAAAGAGTATTTCTATTAATATATGATCAGCAGAAGTGAAAATGTTACAAACTTCCATGTCGTCAGGGTTCGGAACCAAGAAACTAAGTTCCTTCCAGCTAGGCCTCCACCACTTCAATCCTCCACCAAAGGCAAGCTCATAAAAGATAAACAATGAGATTCTCAATCAATAAGGGAAGATCTTGGAGGTTGAACATTGTGTTCAGACTCAAAGGAAAAAGGGATGTAGACTCAATATGAAGTAAATAATTCCTCCAGAGTAACTTTTCTCTCAAAGTTGAATTCTTTATCCTCTTTCCATATCTCAGGATTTGCCCATTTATAGCCTTAAAAATGGAACTGAAGGGTCAATTCAGAATGTTTCCAGTATATGGAAGGCTGAGGATCATAGATATCTTGTCACGACATGGAAACCCGACATTAATTTTCTTCTTTTTTTCACAAATATCAATGTACACAGTTTGTAGTGGAGCAACCTGCGTATACGCCTATTGTATAGTAGTAAATATGCATACATGTGGAAAAATATGTATTTTTATCTCTGGATTTTGCAAACAGAGATGATAAGTCTACATAGGGATATGGAAAAAGGCCTTATGTGAAATATTTCATAGGGTGAGGAAAATCTTGTTATAACAAACATACTCCGCTGATGGTGAATTTGAAACTCCCCAGTCAATGTTGCAATCGTCTTATTCATGAAGTGTGTCCTTTGATCACTCAGTAAAATGTGCAGTATTCCAAATCTTGTGACTACATTCTCAAATATAAACCATGGAGCAGTATCCATGCTTCTCTCTATGATTGGTATTGCTTCTTCCCATCTGGTCAAATACTCTCTTAGAGTTATTATATACCTAGTTGTTTATATCCTAGATGGTGGATTGATTGGTCCAACAAATTCTATCACCCATTTATCAAAATCATGCAGTTTAACCTATGGATGCAAGTTAATCACATCCCTTTTGGAAGGCTTTCCATCCCTTTGAGAAACATCACATGTCTGGAAATATACCTTAGCATCCTTATAAAGTGTGGGCCACTAGAGCCTTGTGAAAAAAAACTTGTGTGATGTCACTTTATCTTTGCAATTTCCTCATGTAATTCCTTCATGTGCTTCTAAGAGTATCATTGCCCTTTCATGATCAAGCACACATTGTCTTAATATCCCATGTGCACCTAACTTGTAAACGTTTCTTGCAATTAGTTGATAGTTGGATTCCTTAACCAGTAGTTGTTTCTTTTGTGCAATTGTCATGTATGATGGAGCCATTCCTGTACTTAAAAATTGCATAATGTGTCCAAAGTAGATGTCTAGTAAATTATCATCTATATTTCCTACATCTTCTCCTGATAGAATACGTGATAAGTGATCAGGTCCTACATTCAATTTTCTTGGCTTAACAATGACTTCAAAGTCATATTCTTGGAACAAAAGTAATAATCCAAAATTTCTCCCCCCAACACTGGATTTTTCACTAAGTATCTTAATGCAGAATGGTCTATATACATCATGAAATGAGAACCCAACAAATAGTGTCTAAACTTCTGTAACACCTACACCATTTCCAACCCTTCGTGTTCTTTCATAGTGTAGTTCTTTTTTGTTGTTGAAAACCTCCTGCTTGCAATTGAAATTGGATGTTCTAATGGTCCCTCACCTAGCTAACATAATACTACTCCTAAATCTATGGACGACGCATCCACATGAACATGAAATTATTTATTCCAATATACGAATATCAAAATTGGCTCGGTCACTAACTTGTGCTTTAATGTGTCCAAACTTTTTTGGAAATATTCATTCCGCATGAAAATCGATTAATGAACTTCCTATAATATCTTCTATGGCCCAATGTTTCTCTCAAATTTCTAACTGATGTAGGTGGTGGTAAGTTTATATACCACATGGCCCAACAAAATTACAAAAGGCGCACATAAAATACATTTCTTCAAATTCAATTCAATCTAATATTGTCTACAACTATCCAACATAAATCTCAATACTCCTATATTATCTTGCAATAGACTAAACACAATCCAATCATCTAAATACACTTCAAGTAACTTATGAATAAATTCCTTAAAGGATGTGAAAACTACCCTCGAGAAGATTATAGGTGCATTCTTAAAACCAAAAGGCATCACTATGTATTGGTATCTTCCTGATTCTGTCGCAAAGGTATTCTTATGTATATCTTCCTGTTCAATCTCTATCAGATGATATCCTAAGAATCCATAAATAAAAGAGTAGGTCTCCTACGCCCCTACATTCTCTAGTATTTCATCTGTAAACAGTGTTGGAAATGAATCATACAAACATGCATCATATAGATTTTGTAGGTCTACACAAATTCGGATTCCACCTATTTTATTATCTTTCACTACCATTGTAATTATCCATTCAAATTCTACTATTGGTTCAATGATTCCTTCTTCTAACATTTGGTCGATTTCTACCTTTACCTTCTCTTTATTATCCTGTGGGGTCTCTGTCTTACTAGCTTAGCATCTAATTTCAAAGGCATATTCATTTCTCCTAACTCACCAATTATCCTTCTCATTTCTAAACACATGGTTGGGAATAGATAATGATACTCGTGTAGTAAGTCTGCAATCTTCTCCACATTTTCATAATTCAATTCGTTGCATATTTCTGCAAACTTTGGATTATGTTGTCTCCCAATATTGACCTTTTGCATCCTTAATGGATGTGTATACATAGCAGATCCAAGATTTGGTCCTTCTACTGCACATTCCCCTTAGTTTGAGGTACTTATATATTTCTTGGATCTTCCTCATCCTGATCTTCTTTAGAAACATTATAGCATTCCAGTAATTCATGAACAATCATAGAATCTCTATGCTCACTACACTCATGTACTACATCCATCGACCTTTCTTATGAAAAAATGTTGTTTCTAATGGCCTGCAAAAATGCATCTATTAATGGATATTCATTTTCAAAAGTAAATGTTACCTTAAACCTTTGATTTATCTCATCCAAGTTCATTGTTTCTCTTCACATTTACAGTTCTAGGTACCTAGTTCTTGGGGATCGTTTACAATGAATGTATGGAATTATGATTCCATTCCTTATTTGGTATCAAACTCCATATGTTTCTACACTACGCAATATGATATGTCAAGTCACTTACTCCTACATATTTCTGTGCAATATATTCAACCCTGGTACCAAATTTAACTTGCATCAATATTATACACTACTGCCAGTCTTCTATCCCTTGTTTATGTACAACCCACCATCTAGTTGGAGTGTCCTTCAAGACAACATATAACACTAAACATATATGATGTTCAAATATATACAACTCAAAATCCTTTACAAAAGAGTTTATGTCACTCAAACCATAATACTTGGGTGGGACACATGACTCCATTCCAATCCATCGCAATGATTGAGTCATGTGGGCACACCATCTGGTGGATACTTCATGCATCCTTTGCTTCTAGTGTTCTAGAACTTCCTCTGAGTCCTATGCACATGAGATAATGCTTCTCCATCTTAGGGAACCATCTGTATTTAGGTTAACATAGTCATCCATTCTCACAATTATATTATACAGGTTATAAATTTCATTCCATTTTGCTAGGTTATCAAATCTAATGGTGTGGTAACCTTCAAGTCCTATACTTCAAAGATCATTTCCTTCTTCTTCAGATTGATACTCTCATGATTTTCAAAGGCCCATTCAATCCCCATTAGTGTTGGATATGGATTACTATCATCCTTGATCTCGATGACTTCAAAATATGATATATTGTGCACCTCATCTATATTCACAGGTATCCCTTTCAACCAGGAAATTGGTACTATATTGTGTTGGTTTTCCAATATTAACTAAATGGGATACCACATTAACTTGGGTTTCCCCATCATTTCCTAGGTATGCTTCGATAAAACAATTAAATCAGAACCCAAGTCTAAAATGACATTATTCACATCATGTTCCCCAATTTGTGCACTTAATCTAAATTCCCCTTTGGTCCTCTTGTTTTGAAATATCTGATTCACCACCCTCTGTGTGGTAGGGATTTCCCTTGCTTGTGTGTGATTATCAATGATTCCACATACTGAACTGAAAGAAATTTTATCTTTCGTCAACTCTAGAATTTTTTTTATAAATTTATTCAAAGAAATTACCTTTTCAAGCGGAATCCCCAAGATAGTACGATCATAGGATGAAGGCATGTCAATCACAAGAGGCAGAGATGATGTTGATTATATCCAATAGGTTCCTAGTATCTCCTTCCTTGTTTGTTGATATGTCTCTTTTTCTTGTTGTGGATCAAATGTCATCACAGGTATTGTTGATTTCCTCACACATTTATCAATATGTTTCTCTTTATTCGTCGCATCATACCTTGTCCTAGCTCCTCCATCGTGACAAATTATACTCTAGGTCCTTCATCATGCTTCTCGGCTAATATATTTTGTACGTTCTGATTGCCTCTTTCATTCCATTTTTTCAAGGAATTGTAGAAAATATTTTGTCACTTTCTCTAATGCTCTAGAATATGTGCAGGTTGTACAAGGATTTTGGTAGTGATGAGATAAGTGTCCTGGTTGATTACAATTATAGAAAATTAATAGTTCTCTATCTCCTCCACCAAAACTTCCTCTTCCTCGACCTATGCCAAATCCTCCTTGACTTATTGGATTAAATACTCTATGATTATTATATCATGGATCACCTCCTTCTTTTGCGACATTTTCCTCTTGATTTCTCTACATATAAGAATTGCACTCTCTCATCAAATCGAATGCATGAAATTCCTTCTCTTCATTCCCTATTGACTTGCAACAGTTACAAAAACAATTCCTTGTCATACTATGGTATTTCTGCAAAATTGGGAAATTAGGTAAACATTGACCATTCATCAATAAGTCAAAGATCTGATGGTAGAGACTATGTTAATGTTTTTTTCCCTAGAAGGAAACCCTATTTTATGAGGGATTTGCATTGCGACTGTGTATTATTGTGAATATTGTATTCTAAGAGAGGATATTATGATAGAGAGAAGAGGAAGTTACATCAGGTGTGTTGTAGGTTGTATCCCTTCATTTTGTTGGATAACAAAAAGGAAGGACCTAGCAATTTATCTGGTGGACGTATCCCACACCAGGTGAACCACATATATATGTGTCTCTATTATATTGTGAATATTTTTTGTTTTATTTTTTCATTTATTTTATTTTATTAATCTATGATCTTGGTTTTCTAACAACTGGTATCATAGATAAAGGTAAATCATAGGAAAGAAAGAGGGTTCTTGGTTCGAGTGTGATCAATGGAGAAAAACAAAAAATTTAGGGTCAACAAATTTAATGGGAAAAAATACGAGTTATGGTAGATTCATATGGAATATTATTTCTATCAGAAAAATATATTCCTACCATTGGGCAGAATAGAAATCAAATCGATGACCATGAAGGACAAAGAATGGGAGGTTCTTTATAGAAAGGCACTAGGAATGATATGGATGAGCCTAGCAACGTCGATGGCTTTCAATATTTCAAAAGAAAATACAACGAAGGAGTTGGTGGGCGCATTATATAAACTATATGAAATACCCTCGATGACCAATAAGGTATTTCTAATGAAGAGATTATTTAATATAAATATTTGAGAAGGTGGGTGTGTTGCATATCATTTAAATGAATCTAATACAGTTACTAATCAACTAATTTCTATAAAAGTGGACTTTGATGATGAGGTCATGGTTCTTCTAATCTTCTGCTCATTTCTAGAAATCTGGAATGGATTGGTCATGGTTGTAAGTAAGTATGTCTCTGGTTCAAACACTCTAAAATTTGATGATGTTGTTGGTGTTATCCTTAACGAGGAAATGTGACGAAAAAACATAGGTGAGACATCAGGTAATGCATTGACTGTGGAGAATAGGGGAACGCAAAAGGATAGGGGAAAGGGAATATGGAACGTGGGAATTTTAGGAAGGGAAGATCCAAATCCAGACAGGGAAAGATAGAGTGTTGGAATTGTGGGAAGAAAGGACATATGAAGAAAGACTACAATGCTCCAAAGAAGCAAAGAGATGGACAACAAGAAAAAAATCAAGAATAAAATGCAATAGGTGATGTGTTACAATATGCTTTGATTCTTTATGTAGAAAATAATTCTAAGCCTTGGGTAGTAGATTAAGGGACTTCATTTCATTCCACACCCCATAGGAAATTTTTTCTAGATTATGTTCAAGGTGATTTTAGAGAGGTTCATTTGGGTGATGTTGCACCATGCAAAAGTTTTGGAATGGGTAAGGTACAAATAAAGAAAAATATTGGAAACCAATGGTTATTGAAAGAGGTAATACATGTATGATAAGGCATGGAAGGTCACCAAAGGATCACTAGTGATAGAAAAAGGAGAGAAGGTAGGTACATTGTATTTATGTACTATTAATACCAACTATTATATCTCTTTAACTTCTACATGAGTGGATACAACACTGTGGAATCATAAGCTTGGCCACATGAGTGAGAAGGGGATGAAGATACTTCAAAAAATAAATTTGTTTCCATATATTAAAAAAATTGATTTGGATTTTTGTGAGCACTGTGTTTATGGAAAACATAAGAGAGTCAAATTTCTCATAGTTGGAAAGGTAAAGAAGAATGAAAAGTTATAGCTTACATGGAAAAATGTATGGGGAACAACTCATGTATCATCTCTTGGTGGATCTTTTTATTATGTTACTTTTATTGATGATGAAACTAGAAAAACTTAGGTTTATTACATTCGACAAAAATATGATGTTTTTGATACTTTTAAGAAATGGAAAGCATTTGTTGAGAATGAGATAGGAAAAGGATTGAAATATCTCAGATCATAAAATGGAGGTGAATACTGTAGCAAGGTGTTTGATGATTATTTTTCATACCATGGGATTTGTAGAAAGAATACAGTCCATGAACACCACAAGAAAATGGTGTCTCAGAAAGGATGAACAAGACAATCATGGAGCGTGCATGGAGTATGAGATTGCATGCAGGGTTTCCCTTACATTTTTGGGAAGATGTTGTAGATAATTTTGTTTACTTGATAAACAAAGGACCTTCAATTTCTTTGTACAGTGGCATTCTAGAGGAGGCAGGGGTAGGTAAAATGGTAAACTATTAATTTTTGAAGACTTTCTGTTGAAAAGCATTTGTCCATATTGATAAAGAAAATAGAACAAAGATTGAAGAAAAATTCAAGAAGTGTACCTTTATTGGATATGGTGATAATGATTTTGGTTATCTCTTATAGGATTATGGAAGAAATAAAATCATTAGGAGTAGAGATGTCATATTCAATGAGAAGGTCATGTATACAAATCAATTGCAGGGAAGGAAACATGAAAAAGAAAAACCAAAATACATTGTACTTCATGAGATCACCGAAACATAAATTCCAAAGGTACCATAAAATCAAAATGTACAACAACAAGGGAAACAAGTAACTCAAAGTCTTACAAGTGTTGTTAGAATATATACTAGGTTGAGTAGACCCCCTGAACGATACTCTCCTTCATTGTATTATTTATTGTTGAACCAGAAAGTTATGGAGAGGCAATGTAGGTAGACACTAAAAGGAAGTGGGAGCAAGGCATGAAAGAGGAAATAGATTCCTTGGTAAATAACTATACTTGGGACATGATTCAGTTGCCTGTATAAAAAAGAGCATTGAAAAATAAATGGGTTATAGGTTGAAGGAAAAAGATGGAGAAAAAAAACGATACAAGGATAGACTTCTTGTAAAGGGTTTTGCACAAAAGAAAGGTATAGGTTTTGATGAAATATTTTCTCCTATTGTTCAAATGAATTCAATTAGGAACATTTTAAGTATTGTGGCAGTAGAAGATTTTCATCTTGAACAATTAGATGTAAAAACAAATTTTCTCCATGGGGATTTGGAGGAAGAGATTTATATGCAGCAGCCAAAGGGATATGAGGTCAAAGGGAAGGAAAATTTGGTATGCAAATTGATGCAGGAGCATTGCCTTCAAAGTCAAATATGCAAGCATCAAGGCAGGGACGTGACATATCAACATTAATTTCAGAGATAAATTAGTTGTTGAGATATTTTTTAAACAACATTTTAAATATGTAACTTGTTTGTAAAGTCTTAAGAACTATAAGGGGATGTAGATATAGACTGTTGACTCTTATCTAGAAATAACTATTAGTTATTGTAATAGGATAGAGTAGGTAACCGCTAAGAGTTTGATAGGATAGTTTACAGACAGGATGACGAGAGTTCATGGAGCCAGTCCTTAGATAGTTGTTGTTGTATTGTAAAGTTACCAAATGATGACCATGAGATAGAGATAGAAATCAGTAGAGCACAATAGAGTAGAAGAAATACGCAGTGGAGAACTGAAAGATTATGTAATTTGTTTTCATGAATTAATAGACCAGATAGAATTGTCCAAAATCCTTGAACTATTTTCATTTGAATGTGTGATTGAATGAATGTTATATTATGTGTGTATGTGATTCAGTTCTTTTCGTTCATGTGTGATTGTTCAAGAGTTGATAATATGAGTTTGTGACGAAATTGGATAAGCTTCAATTGTTTCTCTTCTAAAACTCGTATTCAAGGTGTGTGTCTTGAATGGAAGGAGTGCGTCAATTGAGCCTCATATTGACTCAGAAGCATTCAGAGAGAGAACAAAGTGAATTTAGACCAGGTGCAAGGTGTGCACAAAATCAAGAAGCGACAAAACATCGAAGATCCATAACAAAGGAACGCCAGGTGGGCGATAAAGAGATATCGACTATCGATCGAGAAGGGCATCATAGGATCATTGATCTGAGTTGAAATTTCAAACACCTAAAGTGGAAGTAGGACTTTTTATTGAGTAGGAAAGGTGTATGCAGATCATCAACTCCATAAGATTGAAGTACAAAATAAAGTAGGGTTTCAGATTTCAAAACCCCCAATTATGGAATCGCGAAGAGATCACATCTGTTGATTCAGAAGGGGTAGATATGGTTTGTGGATTTGGAAAGCATAGATATGAACCATTATTTCAAACAGTATCTTCAATATCGTGAGATCGATCATCCCGTATCATTGCAGGGACATGAGTTGCACGGACTTTAAAACATTGAGGGTGGGCCGCAATCCATACCATGGTTTTTCCAAGAGGACACATGGAGGTTCGACCAGAATTGTGGGTTGAAAAGTAGTTTGATCCCAAACTGCTATTGGTCACACCCACAATTGCATGGTCACAAGAAGGCATCTCCCAAGGTCACATCAAGAGAAGGCTTATCAGAAAAGGATATAATGCTCAGTACTCTGAGAGTTCACAGAAGAGAAAAAGGAAAGGTTGCAGGTGTTATCAGACCTATAGTAAGGAGCTGAAAGGGCATGTGCTTAGATACTAAAGGGGACCATTAAGGTTCCATGGAATTCATTTGACTCAAGAATCAAATATCCTTGACCGAGAGGTCATGTAGCCCTATGGGGAAGTAGGCAGGATGCATCAGGTGGTATCAGAGTTGATATTGAGATTGTTTGCAGACAACAAGCAAAGGAGAAAGGAGGTAAATTGATATCATTTGTGGTATCAAGAAATTGATTTATGTTTGTAGGTGATGCAATGGAATCATGCCACCCAAAAGGCGTAGACAGAATGCACAAATGGAAGAAGAAATTAGGTGAATCTGAATGAGACTGGATGCCATGGAAACATCACATAGGAGAGAACCATACATTGGAGATATCAATGAAGCTGAGAGTGAAGAGATAGAGGTCGAAGAAAATGTAGTAGAGGATGTTGCACAAGATCGCTTAATAAAAGTTGTTTCAAAGATAGGAGCCAAAGAGAAGATAGTGGTACCAATTTATGAAGCCAATTTGGAAGTTGAAGAATTGTTAGATTGGGTACGTGCTATGTACAAGTACTTTGATTACGAATATATTGAAGAAGACAAGATGGTGAAGCATGTTGTTAAAAGATTGAAAGGTCACGCAACGCTATGGTGGGATGAACTGCAAGATGAACACAAGAGCAATGGTAAGAAGAAAATTAAAAGTTGGGATAGGATGGTAGCTATGTTGAAAGAAAAATTTATACCAAAGGATTACCAAATCAATCTGTTCAAAAGATTGCAAAACCTGAGACAGAAGAGCTTATTAGTGAAGGAGTACACTGAGTAATTTTATAGACTAAACATCAAGGATGGACAGAAAGAAAATGAGGATGAAAAGGAAGCCAGATATATCAATGGGCTAAGATATGAAATACAAGAGGAAATCAGCATGATGTTTGTTAGTAAAGTCGAGGATACTTATCAAGCAGCCTTGAAAGATGAAGAAAAATTGGCTAGGAAATAAAGCCAATGAATTGGAGGAGGAAATTCAAGCAGATGTAAGGGAACCACCAGAGAGACATTCCAGAAACCAAAGCCTGAATATGAGAAACAACATGTTGATATTCTGGTAGCTTTAGGAGGTATCAGCCTCCATTGTGACCTTTGAAAAGATTAGAATACTCCAGAAGAAATAAAAGAAGTGAATGTAACCCTAAGAGAGATGTCGACTAAGAGAGATAATTAATATTAATTAATTAGTACCCAGAACAAGAAGTTGGCCCAGGCAAGTCTGCCAGAGATAGTATAAATATAGGGCGCCAATCCTCACTTTACACACACTTCTCAGAATTGTAAAGATACATTTGTGCGCACTGCAGTCTGACAGTCTTGTGTGCAATTCCTAGAGAGGGTGTTGCCATCAGTTCTAAAGCCTATTGTTTCTATCTTTCTAGGTTCGACTCTCTGATCAGATTTGGTTACTTCTTTCTTGGTGCATTAGTCTTGCTTGGCTATTGGTTTGCTACCAGGATTATTTTTTCAGTCAAGGTCAAGGTGATCGGAAGGTGTCTTCGGGCTATGGTTGGGTGATAATAGTGATATTGTCTATGGTAAAACAAGCACATTCTAACAAGTTATGGGCCCACACCTCCTTCATTCAGTCTAACTATTGGAAGGGATGATATCTATTAGGATACTAATCTTGTTGAAGAACTGTTGCTAGGGTTTACTAGAAGGAGGAGTTACCAAGCCACTGTCGCTAGGGTTACTAACACGTGCAGTTGCAGAAACCCTAAAACCATGATCTAGAACCTTATGATGGAACATATCGCTCAAGAATAAGGTATTCAAGTGCACCTTAGTCCAACGCACCTCTTGGCACACTCAGAAGGTAGAAATTTCAAAGTTAAAGTTTTGTATCAAAGCGTGACCAGTCACGAGTAAACCAAAGTCATGAATGAAAAGACTAGTCATCTACACTACTCAACACTCACAGGAACGATTGAGTATGACATGTGGATAATTGATAGTGGATCTTCTAGGCATATGATGAGAGATAAATCCAAACTCTCAAATCTAAATTAAAATAAGACATCGTACAAGGTAGAGCATGGAGACAAAAGCACTTAACTAGTTGAAGGATTTGGACAAGCCTCTGCCAAGTTGAAAATAGGTAACAATATTCATTTGAGCAATGTCTTCTTGTATGTACCTAGTTTAGAAAAGAATATTGTATCCATATCTTTCCTAGAAGACAAAGGAAACACAATAGCTTTCGTAGATGGAAAAGTGTTATCTTGGCACAAAGACTTCAGCATAGATAATGCTAGGGTTATTGGAACCCATAAAGGAAATCTACATAGACTACTAGAACAAAATGAAGAATCTCTTGTACATGACGAAGTTAATCCCAATGAAATTTGCCACAGAAGGTACGCTCATATTAACTATCAAGAATTACCTTTTCCAAAAAAGATGGTTTAAGGAATACCAAAATTACAATGTACACATGAAGGAATTCGTAAATGATGTGCTCTTGGAAAGAATATCAAGAAACCATTCCCAAGAAACAACAATAGATCTAAGGAGATTCTAGATATAATACATTCATATGTTTGCAGTTCGATGCCATTCAAATCTCTAGGAGGTTCTCTTTACTACGTAATATTCATAGATGATTACTCAATAAAGACTTGGTTATATCTCTTGAAGACAAAGGATGAAGTATTTAGAAAGTTTCTAGAATTCAAAGCAGAGATAGAAAACCTCACAAATAAGAAAATCAATACCTTGAGAACAGATAATGGAGGAGAATACACATCCAAGGAATTTGTTTCCTTTTGCAAATCAGTAGGGATTAGGAGGGAGCCGATTGTTCCTCGTAATCCTCAACAAAATGGTGTAGAATAAAGGAAGAACATATCTATTGAAGAAACCATGAAGGTACTATTAAACAATCAAGGTTTATCTATGTTTCTACGGGGAGAAGCAGCCATGACAACAATATATGTTCAGAGAAAAAGTCCTCATCGCATATTGAAGGATATGACTCCAGAAGAAGCCTTCTTAGGAAAGAAACCTAATGTGGAAAAATCAATGATCTTTGGATGCCATGTTTACTCTCACATTCCCAAGGATAAAAGGAATAAATTAGAACCCTCAGGAAAAAACGACATATTCGTGGGATATAGTGAATCATCCAAGGCTTATAGAATCTATATCTCGGAAAAACATAATATTGAAGTCAACAGAGATGTCAACTTAAATGAAAAGATGGCTTTCAATAAATCCATAGAAGAAACTATAGAATAAGAAGAGTATGAAGAGATTATTGAAGAAGGCACATGTCTTCTAGAAAACTAGAATGAATAAAATGAACAACTTGATCATCTGATGCAACCATGTGAGACTATTGATTTAGAAAATGTAACTAAGACCAAGAAATGACCATCTTGGCTTGAAGCTACCCTACAAGAAGAAGAAAAACTCAAGGCCCCAAGTGGGACCTTCAAAAAAAGTAAGAAGCACAAAAGATTCTCTAGCTATGCAGCATACATGACAAAGCTTTTAGACGAAAAACCTACCATGTTTGAAGAGGAAATTCAGAAGAAACAATGGAAACAAGCCATGAGAAGAACACCAGTCCATCATGAAAAATGATGTATGGAAAATTGTGCCTAGACCTAAATAAAAATCAGTAGTAACTTCAAAATGGGTATATAAGATAAAACATGCAGCATATGGAAGCTTGGATAAATATAAAGCAAGGTTCATAGCTAGAGGGTTCTCCCAGAAGGAGGGAGAAGACTATGAAAAAACATTCTCTCCTATTTCCAAATAGACCTCCATTAGAGATATCATGTCTCTTTTTGCTTCCATGGGATGGAGTTTACATCAGATGGATGTAAAGATTTCCTTCCTCAATGGAGCAATCGAAGAAGAAGAATAAATTAGACAAACTCAAGGGTTTGAAGTACATTCCAAAGATACTCATGTTTTCATACTAAATAAATATTTATATAGACTCAAGCAAGCTCCAAGAGCTTGGTATGCAAGAATAGATAGCTACCTAATGAGACTTGGTTTCTCCAAAAGTCATGCAGATCCAAATATTTACTACAAAGTTGTGAACAATGCACCTTTGATTCTACTGCTATATGTAGACGATCTATTCCTAATAGGTGAAGAGTCTTTCATCATCCAGTGAAAAAAGGAACTAGATTATGAGTTTGACATGAAATATCTTGGCCTCATGCATTACTACTTGGGACTAGAACTACGAGAGAAGCATGGTGAAGTATTCCTTGGAAAAGGAAAGTATGCAATAAATATTCTTCAGAAGTTCAGAATTATGGATTGCACCATGGACACTCCTATGACCACAGATATAAGAAAAGTAAGAGACCCAGATTCTTCTCCAGTAGATCCATCACTATATCAACAATTTATTGGGTCATTAATGCATTTGGTAAATACTCGACCAGACATTTTCTTTGTCATGAAAACACTAAGCCAGTTCTAGGTGGAACCTAGACATGAGCATTGGACAACTGCAAAGCATGTTCTAAGATATATTTGTGGGACACTAAATTATGGTTTAATATATACCACATCCAGTGACATATAGCTTCATGGATTCATAGATTCAGATTGGGTAGGAAGTGCAAAAGACAGAAAGAGTACCTTAGGGATGTGTTTCAACTTGGACTCCGCTATGATATCTTGGGGTAGCAGGAAACAAAAGTATATCGCACTCAGAACAACAGAAGTAGAATATATCGCAGCATGTGATTCATGTACAGAAGCAATATGGATGAGAAAGCTAATATCCAAATTATTTGATCAAGTTCCATATTTAACCATAATACATTGTGACAATAAGAGTTGTATAAGGCTATCATAACACCCAGTGTTAAAAGAACTGTCGAAACAAATTGAAATCAAATACTACTTTATTCGAGGTAAATTCCAAGAAGGAGAATTAAAGCTCCAGTATATCCAGAATAAAGTTTGCATATTTCTGAGACAAATTGGGGATCATGGAAATAACTCCCTTAGTTGAAAGGGAAAAAATGACTCTCTAGGTTGGGAGGGATCACTGACATATCATTGAATTGAGGACAGTCGTTTTCAAGTTTGAAAAATGGTCCATCTTGGGTAGTTGCTTTCTAGTTCGGAAAGTGGTTTGAGATATCTGACGTCCAGGCATTTTCCAGTTCGAAAAATGGTCCAGATCGAACGGTCATTTTCGTAATGAAAATGGTTCGATGGATTGTTGATGTACCATATACAACAATTTCCCATTGTGGTTAAAATGGGGAATGGTCTAGGATAGTCTCTCTTCTTGACGGTCACTTTTATTAGTTGTCAAGAATACTGGTCCACATCGTCGGACAATCATTCTTTCGAAGCTCATAGTTGTGATCTGTTTCAAAGAATGGTCCATTTTGGAGGTTGGTGCAAGACAATCATTTCCTTAGGACATGGTCCAGATAGTCATTCCATAGGGAAGATTTATTCTCTTCAGGTTTCACTTTTTTTAGTTCTGGAGGAATGGCCGAGATAGGTGAATGGTCTAGGTTCAACAATCAAGGATAGGCTTTCCCTAGGGCAGACTCATTCTCTCCAGGTTTCACTATGTTTAGTGTCGGAGGAATGACCCAGGATAGGGAATGGTCCAGGCTCAAAAATCAGGATGGTTATTCATCCTTGCTTGAGAATAATAGTCTAGATAGCCCATCATTGATGTTATACTCTGAGGGCAGATGCTCTTCCAAATCTCATAGATGTGGGTGGAAGAATGGACTATATGACTTAGTTTATATCATAACATTGTTTCTATGCAGGTTGATATGAGTTGATATGATTACTATGGAGATTGTATGTTTCCAGACAGTAGAAGTATGCTACTATGGTGGATATATTCCATTGTTTGTGACTATGTGTCATGGATTGAGTAGTTGTGTACTACTTAGGATAAACAAATTTGTGTTCTATCAATTGACATTGTACCAGTTGTCATGGAGATTATCTAGTTGGATAATAATGACGGTGCTCATGATTCTACCAGTTGAATGGTCTGTTTGTGCTCAAGACCATTATCAGTTATACCTCCCTAGCTAGGAGGGAGTGTTGATATTATGGTAACTTTGGGATTTATCAACCTCCATTGTGACCTTTGACAAGATTAGAATATTTCGGAAGCAATAAAAGAAGTGAATGTAACCCTAAGAGAGATGTCATCTAAGAGAGATAATTAATATGAATTAATTAGTATCCATAATAAGAAGTCGGCCTAGGAAAGTCTGCCAGAGCCATTATAAATACAGGGCGCCATTCCTCACTTTACGCACACTTCTCAGAATCATAGAGAGACACTTGTGTGCACTGCAGTCTGGTAGTCTTGTGCGCAAGTCTTGGAGAAGGTGTTGCCACCAGCTCTGAAGCCTATTGTTTCTATATTTCTGGGTTGTACTCTCTAATCATCTTTGGTTACTTCTTTCTTGGTGCATTAGCCTTGCTTGGCTATTGGTTTGCTACCAGGGTTCTTCTTCCTGTCAAGGTCAAGGTGCTCGGAGGGTGGCTTCGGCCTATGGTTGGGTGACAATAGTGATATTATCTATGGTAAAACGAGCACATTCTAACACAACATAGTCACCATGAGAAAGGTGGAAGTTATAAGGAAGAACAACATGGAGGAAGCTCTTTTTCTAGAGGAAGAGGAAGAGGAACAACTAGAGGAGGTGAATTTAAATGTTATACTTATGGAAAATCATGGCACAAGTATTGGGAATGTCCCAAGAGATAGAAAGGAGGAGGTGAAGCACACATTGTTGAAGAACATAAGCATGTGGAAGAAGAAGTAGTAGATTGAGGAAAGAACTTCATGATGAGGAAGATTCTTCTTAAACCAGAGAAGGAGGTAGAGGAACCAGTTCAACGATCAAGTCTATTCAGAACTGTTTGCAAGATGAAAGACAAAGTTTGCAAGGTGATCATAGATAGTGGGAGCACTGACAATCTAGTATCCATAGATATGGTGGAGAAACTAGAGTTAAATACAACTGCACATCCAAACCCATACAAGCTATCATGGTTACATAAAGGACATCAAGTAATGGTAAGTCAACAATGCCAAGTTGAATTTAAAATAGGAGGTTATAGGGATAAAATATTATGTGATTTAATTCCTATGGATGTCTATCATATTTTATTGGAGAGACCATGGTAGTTTGACAGAAAAATTATTCATGATGGAAGAAAGAATACTTGTACCCTAGAAAAAAATGACAAGACACATATGTTGTTACCCATAGAAGACAAAGAACAAAAGAGGGAAGCTATTTCAAGCATACTTCTCATGAGCAGGAAGGAAGTCTTGAATGAAGTCAAGAAGGAGAAAGAAATATAGTTTGTTGTAGTGAGGAATACTAGAGTTATCCTTACAAATACTTATGTGGAAGATTTGCCTGAAGAAATCCAGGAACTATTAGAAAACTTTGTTGACATAGTAGTGGATGAGTTACCTCACTCATTTCCACCCATTAGGAGTATAAGCCATCATATTGACCTTATTCGAGGAGCTATTTTACCAAACAAATCATCTTATAGGTTGACACCTAGGGAAAATGAGAAAGTCAAAAATCAAGTCCAGGAGTTGTTGGATAAAGGTTTAGTCAGGAAACATTGCAACAAAAGAAATTGCTAATAAAATTGAAGAAAAACTCTTTTATGAAGAAGGAATTCATATACTTGGGTTTTGTGATCTCTTCAAATGAATTGAAGATGGATCCAAAAAGGGTGAGAGAAATCAAATAATTTCCATCACCAAGCAAGATATTTGAGGTAAGAAGTTTTCATGGGTTAGCAAGTTTTTATAGAACGTTTATTAGAAATTTCAGTGGTATATGTGCACCCATGTTTGACACTGTGAAGAAGAAACACAAGTCTTTTAGTTGGACAAAGGAAGATCAAAAAAGTTTCAAAGTGTTGAAGGAGAAGATCACAGAACATCCAATTTTGGTTTTGCCAGATTTTGGAAAAACATTTCAAGTGAGATGTGATGCAAGTGGATTAGCTATTGGGGCAGTCTTGAGTCAGGATAATAAGTGAGTTTATTATTTCAGTGAGAAGTTGAATGACACCAAGAAAAATTATTCCATATATGACAAATAATTTTATGCAGTGATTCAAGATTTGAATAAGTGGAGACACTATCTAATTCCTAAAGAATTTGTCTTGTACAGTTATAACCAAGCTTTGCAATTTATTACTAGGAAAGAAAAGTTGAATAAGAGACATGCTAAATGGGTAGAATTTATGCAAAATTTTACTTTTGTTATTAAACATATTGTTGCAACTGCTAACAAAGTTGCAGATTCTTTGAGCAGGAGGAGTTTGATTGTACATGAATTCCAAGTGGAGACCTTAGGGTTTGAACACCTCAAGGAAATGTATCGATAAGATTCATATTTTAAGGAATCTTATGAGGCATGTAAGAATATTTTGTTGGGATATGGAAGACCATGGACTGAATATTTGATCCAGGATGTATTATTGTTCAAAGGAAGCCAATTATGAATACCAAAATGCTCAATGAATAACCTGCGAAAAGAGAAACAAAGTGGAGGTTTAGCTGGAGGTTTTGGTCATAATAAGACATTTGCATAGCTGAGTAATTCATATTATTAGCCGAGCATGAGGGAAGACGTGAAAAAATTTGTGAAAAAATGCAGAATTTGTCAGTATACAAAAGGTAGACAACAAAACACTGGTTTGTATCAGCCATTACCAATTCCAGAAAGGTCGTGGGATGCAATCAATATGGATTTTATTTTGGGATTGCCTAGAAATCAGAAAGGGAGAGATTCTATATTTGTTGTGGTGGATAGATTTTCAAAACTGGAACATTTCATACCATGCCAAAAGACAAACGATGCTATAGACATAGCCAATTTGTTTTTCAGAGAAGTAGTGAGCCTACATGGATTGCTTAGGAGCATAGTCTCAGACAGGGACAAAAAATTTGTAGGACACTTTTGGAGGACTCTATGGAAGAGGTTGGGGAATTTTTTTTCCATTAGTTCAACATATCACCCTTAGATAGATGGTGTTATTGGATAAATTGGTATATGCAGACATTAACAGATCTCCCTAGATCCACCTAGATCTAGAACAAAACAGGACATGACATGACACTTCCCCTAGGTCACAATCATTGAATTTATCATTGAGAAAGGAATAAATGACATACCTTTAGATATCGCTTCCTTATGTCTCTGTTGTCCCTGCTTCATTTTGTTAGCCTTGAGATATCATATCTACAACAACACAAATCGACCAAGGTGAAAGCAATAATAATATATTCAATAAAGACCTAAACATGTGATCAAGGAGTCATGTAATAAAATAAGAGTGATTTTATGGGAAAGGGATATGCCACTGTATTGTATTAAATGAAATTAGAAGATAAAACTAGAATGCCTTGATGTTGCAAGCTTCCTTTCGGTGGTCCTTTGTTCCAACACACACACTTGCTCCACACTTGCATGAAGAATATTCATTATGGCTTGATAAGAAAATAGATGCCTCAAGCATCAATTCAAATAGGATCCCTCACACAATCATGAATCTATTCTTTCATCAATTCTTTATTCGATATTGCTTAACCTCTTCCTTGAGAAACCTTTCATTATATAGGATAAGGAGAGATGGTTAAAGGGATGATGTTAAGAACCAAACATCAATATAGCATAGAAAAACCTCAGGAAAAGTACTCAACGCCTTGAAAAAGAGATAATTTCAGATAATAAGCCTCTTCGAGGGGGCAACCTCCTTTTACCCCACTTAAATGTTCAAGTACA
>ML800358.1:76506-97669 GCA_009831015.1 Picea engelmannii | reverse complement strand
GACTAGGAGGTATAATTACAACTAATGGCCTAAAGCCGACATAAATAAAATAACATTACTAATCTAAATTACAACTAATGGCCTAAAGAAGACATAAATAAAATAACATTACTAATCTAATATGCCCCAATTAAGGGGTAATGGGCCAATATTAGGGCTTAACAAATGAGGATTATCCCACTAAATCTGAGAAGTCAGTAGGATGCCAACCATGCGAATGCCAACTCATTTTCTAGAATATCCTCTTCTAGAACCTTCGTAAATTCCTCTTCTATTTAAGATTTGCAACAGGTTCGCACCCTACCTATAGAGAAGACTGCAAACATCTCTCACTCCAAGTATAGGGTTGCCTATGAGAATTAGGGTTTCTCGCACTCTACAATACATGTAGCCTGCAAAATCATCTTAAAAGTATGTTTTATGGAAGAATACAACAGTCACTTTTCTCAGGAAAAAGGTCCTTATGAGAGCCTGAACACATAACTGTAGAGACATCACCAAAGTGAACAAAATAATGTGTAACAGAATGCCCCCTAAAGTATGAGGCTGGAGCTTGTGACAACCAAACTACTTTGTAAAATGTGTGTGTGTGTCAGAAACAAGGAATGCACCTAATTGGAAACTTGCAAACAATCAAGCATCTGCAGAATATAATATCGGTTTTGAAGTAGGAATTCCCATGCTTAGACCATAAATGAATGAAATCATAAATATAGGCCATGGCCACCAATCATACACCGTGGATCCATGTCATCAAAAATGATACATAGCCACCAGGAATACACTGTGGATCTATGTTAGAAGACTCAGATTAGGACATACCCATGTGACATACAAAGTGGATCTATGTGTCGATACAAATCATGAATACTCCATCACAACCTGGACCAAAAATATGAGACCCAGGGTCTTCAATCCTGTCGTCTGAAAATACAAATCTAGCCATGTGATTACATGTGTCAAATTTGAACATGGTAGAAACCACTTGATTACTGGTCATTGATGAAAATTGTTAACAAGTGCAAGGGAAATCACCATTGATGTCAATGAATCCCAAGGTACCTAAGTACAATCCGAACGAATGTGAATAAATGAGCTGAAGTCGAACACTTGGCAGAATCTCTCGATCAAGGATCAATGATATGAATCCACTGTCAAAAGTGAAGAGATCTTCCATTAAGGCATGCAATTTCTAAGGTACTAAATGATTTCTAAGTCTTATTCCTGGATAATGAGTGGAGTCGATGGAAAAAGACTCGTCACAGGAGGGCCTTGATGTATCCCCCATCAATGACACAAAATAAGTAACATATTTTGAGGGTAAGTAAAAGTATGAATATGATTTGAAATGGACATAGGGAAGGTCGACATGGTAAGAATTGACAACTACAAATGGCCAACTCAATGGAGCTCTTGTTTATACTTCTCTTGAACATATGAACGACACGACAATGGTCTTAGAAGCATTGACTCAAAGATGACCCAAGATATGAACTTGTAGCAAGTCAGACGAGAGACAAATGGATTGCCCAACCCGTATTCAAATGAATAATAGGGGGTGTCATGTTCAAGAGTGACGCTTACTGCCATTAATACAAATACTAAAACACATCCCTTTCCCAAAATTTCCCCCACCATTTTTGGCGAGTACCACTTTATTTTTACACAAGCTTGATGAGGATAACATATGCTTGTCGATATAAGCTCATCCTTCAAATGAGTCCCTCGGAGTACATTTAATGAACCCTAGGAAGGAGTGGTTCGGTCCCATAAGGGCCTTTCGATGTCTTTTTAACGAGTCCAAAAATAGAAAACTCGGGGGTTTTTCATGTTTTGAGAGTATGAAAAACACTTAAAGAGAACTCTCTCAGTTCTTTTTTTCGTAAATTAGTTCGACGAGAGCGAAAAAGTGAGAAACTATCACTCATCCAATGTTTTCTTCAAATACTTTTACGAGTGTGAAAAGAACAAGATCGCTCGGTAATCTTTTCTTTTTTATGGAGCATGAAAAGAGCTTAAAGGATACTCCCTTATTTTTGTTGTTGTCATGTTACCATGACGAGTACGAAAAGATGACAAAAATATACTCGGTTGCGTTCTCATGTATTTTCGAGTGCGAGAATGAACGAAGACTGAGCTCGAGGTTTTTCCTACAAAACCCTAAAAGGTATTCATACATGTGACGAAAAAATAAAAATACTCGTACACCATCGTTCGGGATTCTAGGTCACCTACCTGCGAAAAACCATACTCACAAGGCCATTAGGGTATTATGTTTTTAAGCAAAATAATACAAATAATATAAAAAATCAATGAGAAATAGTAAAAACGTGAATAAATATGGGTGAAAAGCCCTTTTTACCATTTCATTGTTACTTTTCCAAAAACTTGTCCAACACACCTCTTTTTTCCCCAAATTTATTTTCTCGATTGCTGGAGGTACAAGTGATCATTCGACAAATCTTTTCAACCAACGAGGTAATCTCCTGATCCTTCAACTTTTTCATGGATTAAAATTGATTTTTTTTGGCAATTTTGAGTGTTTGAGTCCATTTTAGGGTCGATGAGTGCACTCAGGAATTCTCGCAAGTGATCCATTCAGGACCTACGAGAACCTAAGATTCTCGCAGGTGAGCTTCAGTGCACCTGCGAGAATTTTTCACTATGTGCAAGCTTCACCTGCGACGGTCGAAAAATAGATTTTCATGCAAATTTTTTCTCAATAAAAATTTATGCAAGAGGTTAAATCAAGTTGCTAACTTCTTTCTCATGGCTCCATTGTAGGTATTGATCATCCTGATGTTGGAATGGAGGGAAAGAGAACACGAGGAGGATGATGCCATTGCCGGAATTGATCTAGGTACAGTTTCTTCCCTCTGGGAATGTGGGCTCTTAAAAAAATTCAGGATTCCAGGGATGAGAGCCCAACTCAGATTGTTAGAGTACCCGGTCCACATGTGGGATGTGGATCAATAGGTATTTCATGTAGGGGTCCACACACTCACACTAGATATCGAGGATATCTACTTTCTTATGTGGTTTTCATGACGTGGGTACCATGCTACTCTAACTGAAGGTAGAGGCAGCGAACTTCCTATGAGAGAGTATGTTCATCAATATTGTCTTCCCGAGGCAAAGAGAAGAAAAGGTAAGTTTGTCATCTGGGGTGTCCAAAATTTGACCTTACAGACTATCTTGTTCACCATTGCACACATGGCCTGGAGAACTTCTCCACACATGGCCTGGAGAACTTCTCCACACATGCCTCTCTAGAGCTATTTCCAATATGCAATAGAGTGCATAGAGCCTCAGGTTTTCAACTGGTCGGACGTGGTTCTCCGCAGTATGAAGAGGAAACTGACAAAGTGCAGAAGGGGTAACCTGAAACAGTTCGGGTATGGGTCAGTTTTGTTGTCATTCTTCCTTGAGAGGGTCCCACTACTACATCTATAGGTAGATTAGGGTTTACCGGCCCCACAGGATCCAAGAATGTTGAGGTAGTGTAACCTCATGGCTTGACACATAACATGGCCTATAATCAAATATAATGATTCATTTTGTGATTGGTTGAGGCCCCAGATGCTGATGATTGATGAATATGAATATGCAGGCTTGGATTTATGAGGAGATCTGGATTTGGCTCTGCCTGAGGATGCTCAGTGGGGTGACTTAGGTAAGAAGTACATATTTTGTTATTTTTTAATGTTTTTTGCAAATTTTATTATATAAAATGTTCTTATGTCTTTGATCTAAGGACCAATCAGAAATTTCTTTTAACGACACAGATGTGGGGTTGTATCAACCTCCAAGAATGTCTCCCATTCAGAGACAAGGACAAGTGGCTCCGGTGGAAAGATGGGATGATGAACACTACGTGGTAGTTGAACAAAACTTAGAGGGATTGATTGTGGATGTTCCGAACATCGCTATTGGGGAGATCCCAAGGCGCTATCAATGTCATACTATGGGCATGTCTGAGTCTCTTAATCTACTACTCCATAGGGTAGCCCAAGAAGTTGTATGTTACTGTGAGCGTCATCCATGATGCTAATTTGTAGAAGCCATGGATTCACATATTTTGATATTTTGGTCCTTGGACAAAAACTGTTTGTAAAACTTTTGATCGTTATATATACATATGCAGCTTCTACTACCTTTTTTTTTTTTCATATAATACATGTGATGTGTGATTGGTTTTTATAAAAGTCTCAGATATTTGTCTAACACATAATTAGCTAAAGCATCAGTCAATGTATTTATACATCTAGGAATGTGTTGATATTCGAGGTAATCAAAATGACATTCTAAGAGGCGAATGCGTAGATATACCCTCAATAAAGTAGGACTTCAGATAGCATGGACATTACTTAACTGTAGCACTACTAGTTGCGAATCGAGTCGTATAACCAAGTGGTGGATACCAAGTGAAATAGCATTAGTCAACAAATCGATGACGACGCTATATTCTGCGATATTATTGGTCGCGCGACTGAGGCAAACACCTTGTAGACTAATAAGTTCATTTGTAGGTGCATAAATTGCCTATGTCATAGAAGAAAGGTTTTGAGTACTATGACTAGCACCATCGGCGAAGCCAATGTGGGGTAGAGAATACTTTGACATCTAGAAACCAAGCACAATGCAAGATAAGCGGTCAATGGCAGAAACCAAATAATGAAAAAACACACAAAAGTAACACACAAAAATTATGATACAATAAAATACAAGCACTCATGCACAGATGATCTAAGCATAGTACTTCTTTAAGTAAAGCCTGTTTCTGGGTTCACTCAAAGCGATACCATCGTAGTCTACTAGCTCGTAGGCTCCTTTCTCCAACACTTATCTGACGATATAAGGACCTTGCCACATAGCCTCAAACTTTTTGGCTCCTAGAACATATCGATCTTGTTCATAAAGGAGAACCAAATCACCTTCAAAAAAAATGTGTGGCTTGACA
Source organism: Picea engelmannii (assembly GCA_009831015.1). NCBI lineage: Eukaryota > Viridiplantae > Streptophyta > Pinopsida > Pinales > Pinaceae > Picea > Picea engelmannii. The sequence continues at coordinate 92,709 of ML800358.1, read as the reverse complement.
TGCTTGTCATATTGGGCTTTGACGTGTTTCTTCTAGGTTTGTATAACTAGGGTGGCATCACAATGGGTTTCATCTAGTTGCATAATATACAACAGACGTTCCTCTTCAGCAGAAGTGTTTGGGAGAAGTTCAATGGCTAGATTTAGAGACAATATATCACATTCAATCGGTAAGATGGATTCTAGACCATAAACTAACTAGAAATGTGTAAACCTGGTAGCAGACTTAATGGATGTTCGGTAAGCCCACAATGTTGAAAACAACATCGTGTGCCAACTCATTTTGTGAATCCCTATCAGTCTTCGAAGCATGGTAATGAGGAATTTGTTTATTTCTTCAACCTGGCCATTGTCCTATGGGTAATAGGGTGTTGAGTTTTCATGGCGAAGACCCAATTTTTCGGTGAGTTCTGACATCATGAAGTTTCTAAAGTTACAACCGTGATCGGTAACGATAGCTTGAGGAACACCAAAATGAGCAATGATGTGATTGAATATGAATAGTTTTGTGGTCTTTCCGGTATTTTCAAATGTAGGCATCACCTCGACCCATTTCGTAAAATAATCTATGGCTACAATAATTTATCCATGCCCCTCGGTTGAGTGAGGGTGAGATGTCATGAAATTGATACCCCATTTCGCAAAGGGTCCAATGAAGACTACAGGGTGTAGAGGAGCAGGGTGTGATCATATTTTGTTGTTGTAGGTTTGGCAAGTGTGGAATTTGTGAACAACAATAATACAATTGTTGAATAAAGAAGGCCAAAAATACCCATTGCATAAGATCTTCTAGGCATTAGCATACCCATACATGTGACCACTACATGCTCTAGAATGGTAGTCATTTAGGGCTTTCTCAGCTTCATCAAATGTGAGGCATCATCAAAAAATGGAGTCAATCCCACGATGATAAAGAGTATCACTGAGGATAATATACTGACGGGCTTGGTAGCAGATTCGACTGCGGTCAGTGCTAGACAAATCGGGTCGGAAATTCTAAGTTTGGAGATACATAATGATATCCCCATACCAAAGGTCATCAAAAATGATCAGAAAAAGGGGTTCAACGGGTAATGAATCCTCTGCTACATTTTCCATCTCAGAACAGGGAAGGTCGCATATCAATTTGGCAAACACCAAGGATTTCTTGGACTTAGCACATTCGAATTCTAAGTCAAACTCCTGGAGTATTACGATCCATTTGGAATATTTTCCCCCTAGAAACTGGCATGTAAGAATGTGTTGCATAGGGTTGCAGTTGGAAATCACAGTAGTCTTGCGTAGAAGGATATAGTGCCGGAAACGTTGAACAGCTTGGACGACAACCAAGGCCATTTTTTCAACATGCAAATATTTGGTTTCGGTAGTCATTAGACTCCAAATCAAATAATAAATGACATGTTCATCATGAGAATCCGCCTCTTGTACTAGAACCATAGCAATGGTATAGTCTAAGGTTGCGAGATACAAGAAATAATCATGACTGTAATCGGGTGGGAAAAGTAGTGGGGTATAGGTTAAAGTCAGTTTTAAAGCATCAAAATCTTTGTTGGCAGTGGTATCCCATATGAACTCAGAACCTTTCTTGAGAAGTCAAGTAAATCCAAGAGTTAACTTAGCATAGTTTGGGATGAAACGACGTAGAAAGTTTGCCTTCCCTTGCAAAATTTGTAGTTGGCAAAGTGAGGAATGAGGAGGGAGATTGAGAATTTCCTCGACCTTCAAAGGATCTACCCATATCCCTTCACGTGAAACAATAAATCCCAGAAGTTGGCCAGATTCTACACAAAAAACACATTTGTGTGGGTTTAATCGTATACAGGAAAACCGACATCGAAGGAAAATGGGTCAGAGGTGTGTTGGATGATCAACACGGTGCATGGAATGAGCCGGTAGGTCATCAAGATATGGCTGGGAAATGTGCTTTATATCATGAAAGGCATAAGACATAGCACATTGAAAAGTCACGCCGACATTTTTTAAACCAAAGGGTAGTTTCTGGTAGGCAAAAGTGCCCCAAGGTCAAATAAAAGCAGTCTTGTGTTGGTTGGCGGGTATGATATTGATTTGATTATATCCAGAGAAACCATCCATCAAAGAGAATATTTCACTCCTGGCACAATCATCAACGATTTGGTCAACGAAGGGGGTGGGAAAGTTGTCTTTAGGACAAGCTTTGTTAATATCCCTATAATCAATGCACATGCGGATCATGCCTTGCTTCTTGTTAATCAGAAAAAGATTGGAAACCCAGTCAGTTAGATCCACAGGGTAAATAAAGCCATCTTTAAGAAGTTTCTCAACTTCAATCTTGATAGCAGCTGCTTTACATGGGTGGACCGGAAAAAGTCTTTGATGGATGGGTTTAGTTTATGGGTATGTCTTAATCTCATGTACAATAATGTCGGGGTCAATACCTGACATTTCTTCATAGCTCCATGCGAAGATGTCACAAAATTCTTGAAAAAAGGACTTGTAGGTGACAACTTAGTCATGGGAACATGAAGCTCCAATATGAACATTTTAAACAACTCCAGGTTTAATGGATATGTCGAGGGGGATGGTGGGTGAGATATTGCTTAAGTTCCCTTTATAGAGAAAATCATGTGTAGACTCGAGAACGGTGGAAATGACTACAACATTCAATGGAGTTGAGATCCATTGGTAACTCTCAATGGTGTGTTGTTCCAGGAAGATAATGGAATGATTATTTCCATTGTCCCAAGGAGTATCTTCCATGGACATAATAGACATAATCATCTCATCTATAGGAAAAATGACACGGAATGGATCCGGAGATAGATCACCAAGAGAGGGGGTAGAAGGGGTTGCCGATTGAATGGCTTGATAAGAGGATTCGACCGGACTCAAAGACATTTGGTCACCATAGAGAAGATGATCACCGGGGCTGGGTACTATCCATGGGTCATAAGAAGCGGGGGTTTCACGAACAAAGGTGGAAATCATGTTGATCAAGGCGACTAACGGATGTGGAACATCGGGTGGTGGAATGGGGAAAGTACCCATCAAAGAGGAATCCTTAAGAAGACCTACACCGACATTCTCATATCCAGGGGGGGTTTCGCAATGAAAGGTATGTTGATGGTATGTGTATCAGAGTTAAAGAAGGCCAATTGGTCCACCGTAATTACTTTTCCTTGAGGTGGGAAATGTATGACATGAAAAAGAGTGGACACAACTGTGCACATGGAATTGATCTAGCTACGGCCAAGTAAAAGGTTGTAATCGAGAGGAGCATCAAAGACCTCAACTTCAACATTGACCATTTTTCCTTCTAATGTAATAGGCAGTGAAGGGAGGACACCGTAAGGCTTAAGCCCAGATCCATTGAAGGCTTTGATCATGTTGTGTGATTCGGTTAATGGAGGAGATTCGATGGCTTTCCAGCAGGCAATAGACATGACACACGTCGATGCACCCTCATCAATAACTGTTCTACAAATGTTCTTATTAGAGACAATAACTTGCATTTGAAATGCGGGTTGAGGGGGTAACCTTGGAATGTGATCTTCCAAGTCAAAAATTATTAAATTCGTATCCATAGGGTCGATTCCACCAATATCTTTCAACAGTTCCTTTCGTTGTGTGGGACAACTCTAAAGGACTTCGAAGGCTGACATCGTGGATGGTTCTTGGGCTAGATCTTCTACAATACTGTGGTTCTGGGTATCACGCACATGAGGATTGAAAACAGACTTTCGAACAACACCCTTCTAGGGAGGGTGAAGAACTATGTCTAGGCTTGGTCATTCGAGATGAAGAGGATCATTGGTAGGTGGAGCCGATGGACATGGTTGGACCAAGGAAGGAGTTATTTCATCAACCTTGTATTTGGAGGAATAATAATCTTTGGCTCGAGTGGTAAGTGTGATGTCATTCTTCTTTGAATCATCGGTACACATTAAGACATATTATGTAGTGGAGGGGGAGGGTTGGTCATGAAGGACCAATTGGGATTGTTGTTGAGAAGGAAAGCATTGTGACAACATGACCGGGGTAGGCAGTTTCGGGGTCCCTTGAAGGAACTTAGTAACCTCAGATCGTCTTGGACAATCCTTAGTGTAGTAATCATCACCAAAGATAAGACAAGGGTATCAGTGCTTGCGCTTATCCTTATCATCAATAGGTTGTGTTTTTGTCTTCTCAGATTGCATATTATTTTTATCCTCCTTATTCTTACCCTTCCCTTTTTTAGATATATTCTTTCCGGCAGGGGTAGATTGAACAGAGTTCACTTCAGAAGTCTTGCCAGCGGGAGGAGTGGGAGATGGAGCATGTTGAACATTAGAAGCAACGGACTTGGGGTTGGTGGTAGAGGCTTACATGGAGTGGGGTTGGGCGTGGAAAGTTCCAATCACACCATCAGCTGCATGAGAAGCAAAAGGAGTAGTTGAAGTAGCAATAGTAGAAGGACAAGGTGTGTCAAGGAGAGAATTGTAAAGAGTAGCCATTTGTGAGTAAACAAGGTTAAGGTATTGAGCACGATTGATCACCTATTATTCTATGACAACTCCACCCATGGAGATGTCATGAGCGATATCATTCACGAATGATTTCGTTAACCACTCTGCCAGTAATTGATCGAGAAGATCAAGTTTGATGAAACATCATCGTCGTCACCACTCATGAATGTGATCAGAGATATGAGTGGCTATGGTTTGTTTGAAAGAACTAAAAATTTCAGTTCCCATTTATTATTGGATCGGTAACTAGTAGTGGGTGAGTAAAGCCATGGAAGGGGTGTTAAATTCAGTGAAGAAGACTCACGACAATTCTATATACCATTTCGCAGCGGAACCCATGAGATTTCATTGAAAAAGACGTAATCGAATAGAGTCATCCATCAAAGAGTTTGATGAACACCAAAGGTGGAAAGTCATTACATGATTGTTGGGGTCCTCTCCTAGTTTACCATTGAACTTAGGAATGTCGGAAGGTAGTTTCGTTGGTATGGCGGGCCATTGAGGAGAGTGGCGGATAGGTCCATTTAAAATTCTAGACAGATCAGGGAGGTCTAGGGTGGCTAAGAAGGGTAACTGTCTATTCACGTGGGGGTATTGGTGAATTTAGGGAGGAAGTCTCGTAGGTATACCAGTAGGATCGTAGGAATTTTTCATATAATGCAAAGATCTAGGCAGATTCAATTGTTGGTGTGGAGGCATGTAATTGATAGGGTTTTATTGGTTGGGGTGGTTCCCTTGAACAGGGATGATGGGTCCAATGTTCAAGCCCCAAATGAAATTGGACGGACCTGGATATGGTTGGTCCATACTAGGGGGTATGAAAGAGATAGCTTGATGTTCTTTCTCCCCAGTCGATCGAGGATTATTTTGGATAAGATAGTTCCAATACTGGGCCAAGGCTACAGGTATGTTTTGTCCAGAGGGTGGGGTAGGTGGGGGTTGCCCTCTAATTGGAGGTTGCATCCCAATTGGGATTTGACCTCCAAAAGGGGATTGTGTTTGGCCTCTAGGGTGAAATTGTCTGCCAACATAAATCTGGTAATTAGGTGTGAAAGATTGAATGGTGCCACTAGGTTCAATTCCTCTGATAAGGGATGGAAGAGGCCCTCTAGAAGGGGGTCGAGGAAGTATTGGAATAAAACTAGGAACAAGATGGTGCCTAGAAGGATTGGAAATGTCAGGAGTCCCGAATGGGAATATAAGCATTCAACGCATGATATCTAGGGGGAAGCGTCGGGGTGAGTCTAGGTGACAACGATGTGCCAATGGGGGCCTGGCTAGCCACCATATTCCCAGTATGAAGATTCATAGTATCTAGGACCATTGTATAATGGGCCATTTGAAGGGGGATAGTCAAGATATGGTAATCTCACTGAGCATCCAAACCAGGGAAATAATAGGCAGTAGTAAAAGGTATCACATATAGATTGGATGTTTCGGGTGGCTCAAGTGTGACAGTGATATCAACGCCTGCTCCTGAGCCAAAGAGATCCCGTCTAAAAATGCTAGTAGTCCGAAAAGGATCTTGACCTTCAGGGCCTATGAAAGGTACAATTGGCAATCCAAAAGACTCAAAAATGATATCTCCAGATGAATTCACTCGAACAATACGTCTCATAGAGTCGGGAGGAAGTTTCAATCCCTCTAGGGAATCTGTAATTCGGAATTGGTCTAAAGGGTCAGTTCCTTCCACTCGTGGAGTGGAAACGTCTTGGACATCACTCTATTGAGGAGATCCCTCCAGTGAGTTGGCAGGAAAGGGTTCTGAACCTTCCTGATCTTTTGGGGGTAGTCCTTTCATTCTACGTGATCGACGTGGAGGGTCAATGATGATCGAGCTAAAAATTCACGAAATAAATTATATGGCCAATTTACAGAAACAAACAACACATGCTATTAAAATCTAGGAATCAAAACAAAGAAAACAAGACCTTCCTATTTTGAAGTCACTAGTTGGTGCTGAAATCTAACATCGTGACGTCGAGACAAGAAGGGGCTGGGCTAGGGTGGAAAAGTTACGTTGACAACCTGGTTAACGGAATTACACCTTGGTGCAAGCTCCCACACATAATCATCGGTATACCCTCCAAGGAGCCCAAGTGAGTCTGGCCAACGTCGATTCCACGTACCGTGAAGACTTACCCCTCCACAGTCACCTTGTGTAAGATTCTAAGAAGATCGGCTACTAAATTTACGACAAACAACAATGATGCATGGGGGAAAAATCGACAGTCTGATCCACATGCAAGGGCAGGGTATCTAGCTCGAAATCAACTTGATAGGCTTCCACTCATCATTGTGGGTATACCTTCAAGTGACCCCCATAATACGTGCAATCTCTACACCAAGATCAACAAAGCAGGGTGAGTAACTCTGTCAATCTCAATCCGACCTCAGGTTTGACCCTTATGTGAGAAGGGATTCCCAGGACAAAATGTTGCAAATGGAATTTGACACTCCCTATCACAAGATACTATTGTGTTTTTTTCACTTTGGAGAGTGTGTCTCACTGCCTATTCCAAAGATCTAGCCTAGCTAATGTTGGTGCAAAAGAGCCCTAGAAAAAGTTACTAGTTGATTTTAAAGTTGCACAATATTATTAAAGGATGTTGTTACGCAAAAGGGAGACAGAAATGAAACCAATGTTGTGTAAGACTCCCACCCAACAATGCGTAAATAGAAATGAATGATACAAACTCTCGTTTGATGAATTCTATCTACAACAGGGAAAGAGGAGTTTTTTGGAACAATGCAAACTACTATGTACGATCTCTTTTGAAATGTAGTACCAAACAATCATTGAAAATGTAAATTCACTATTCATTCTCTTTCAATACTTAAATGCCAATATTTTCTGAATAAATGATTGCTTTAAAGAAAAATTCTTTAATTTTTTGTTAGAAACCGAGAAATAGGGATGGAACTAAGAAAAAGTAAGCAACCAATAAAAATAAAATACTCAGCAAACACCCAAATCGTTCTTTCAATGAAGATAAAAATAAAAAACTTGACAAGAAAAAATCTCTTCAAATGTACATGGACAAAAAAAATTGAAGCAGCAAGCAATCTAAAAGGACAATTAATCCCAACTTTTAATCCAATCAAAGGATTTTGACCAAACAAGCACCCAGATCTCAGAATCAGAGATTATACCCTTGTTGATAAAAGGTCAAGAAGCAAAAAAATGGGAAAAAGAGTAAGAAGAGTTTTTTATCTCTGAAAACCAATCAACCGCAAGATTTGAATTCCAGAAACAGTCAAACACTAGCAAAAGAAGTCCTTCCCAGGTTAACAATCAAATCTGGGCATCAAAAGAGACAACAAGACCTAATCCAAAACTTTTACAAATGAGTTTGTAGCCTGCTAGTGGGGTACAGTGCGAGAATTAGAGATTCTCACAGTCTAGATACAAGCAAGATGTGAGAAGGTCACACTGAACATAATAGTGGGGTGCGAACATCAATGATTCTCGCAGGCCACAAAGAGGTACAGTGCGAGAAAGTTTGTAATCAAGAAAAATTTGGAAAAAGGACAAAAGAATTGAGTGAAATTCTAGGTCTAGAGAGTCTATAAGGGTCTCCTACAGACTCAGACACTGGTTGGCAATGAAAAAAGCAGTCTAGGAGAAAATTGCCAACAAAAAACCACAAAAAGAGTCGTATCCCCAGTTGAGTCACCAATTTTGTTATCAGATAAATCGGTATATGCGGACATTAACAGATCTCCCTAGATCCAACTAGATCTATAACAAAATAGGATAGGGCATGACACTTCCCCTAGGTCACAATCATTGAATTTATCATCGAGAAAGGAATAAATGGCATACCTTTAGATATCGCTTCCTTATGTCTCTGTTGTCCCTACTTCGTTTGTGTAGCCTTGATATATCGGATCTACAACGACACATATCGACCAAGGTGAAAGAAATAATAATATATTCAATAAAGACCTAAACATGTGATCAAGGAGTCATGTAATAAAATAAGAGTGATTTTATGGGAAAGGTATATGCCACTGTATTGTATTAAATGAAAGTAGAAGATACAACCAGAATGCCTTGATGTCACAAGCTTCCTTTTGGTGGTCCTTCATTCCAACACACACACTTGCTCCACACTTGCATGAAGAAGATTCATTATGGCTTGATAAGAAAATGGAGGCCTCAAGCATCAATTCAAACAGGATTCCTCACACAATATTGAATCTATTCTTTATTCAATCTTGCTTAATGTCTTCCTTGAGAAACCTTTCATTATATAGGATAAGGAGAGATGGTTAAAAGGATCAGGATGATCCCACTAAATCTAAGAAGTCTGTAGGATGCCAACCATGCGAATGTCAACTCATTTTCTAGAAGATCCTCTTCTCTTTAAGCTTTGAAACAGGTTTTCACCCCACCTATAGAGTAGACTGTGAACATATCACACTCCAAGTATAGGTTTTCTTGTGAGAATCGGGGTTTCTCACACTCTACAATACATGTAGCCTGCAAACTAATCTTAAAAATATGTTTTATGGAAGAAGACAATAGTCAATTTTCTCAGGCAAAAGGTCCTTATGAGAGCCTGAACACATAACCGTAGAGGCATCACCAGAGTGACCAAAATAATGTGTAATAGGTGGATAGACTAAAATAGTAAACAAGAGTCTAGGAAACTTGTTAATAAGTTTAGTCACTGAGCAAGGTCATCAATGGGATCATATTCTGGCACAAGAAGAATTTGCATTCAACAATTCAGTGAACATGAGCACAACGAAAAGTCCATTTGAAATTGTGTATGGTATACAACCAAGAGGGATTATAGAGTTGAGAGATCTAAATCAAGATGAATTTAGAAGTGTTGGAGAAAAGTATTTTGCAACAGAAATGAAGAAACTCCATGACAGAGTCAGGGAGAAGCTACAGGACAACAACAAGAAATACAATAACATAGTTGATCACAAGAGGAGAGAAGTTCAATTCAAGGTTGGAGATGAATTTTTAGCTCATTTGAGAAAAGAGAGGTTTCCAAGGGGAACATATAACAAGTTGAATATGAAGAAGATAGGACCATGTAGGATTATTAGAAAATTCATAGCCAATGCTTATGAAATTAAGTTGCCAGATAATGTTGGGATATCACCAATATTCAATGTTACAGGATTGTATCCTTACATGAGAGATGAGGTAGGAGAATCATATGATTAGAAACAAGTTCAGTGGGAAGAATAATTGACAACAATAGAAAAACATCATATGGAGAAAATCTTTGAACAGAGAGATGGAAAGAAGACCATGAGGAAGACATTTCTTGAATATTTAGTGAAGTGTAAAGATCATCAAATGGAAGATGTAATTTGGGTCAAAAAACCTAATATTTTGAAGCATGTAAAGACAGTGCAGGAGCTCATGGACACGATTCCATGAAAACTTTAACCAGAGGAGTATGATGCAGGAGCATTTCCTTCAAATTCAAAGACTCAAGCATGGAGGCAGGGATGTGACATATCAACATAAATTTCAGAGATAAATCGATTGTTGAGATATTTTGTAAACAACATTTTAAATATGTAACTTGTTTGTAAAGTATTAAGGACATTAAGGGGTTGCATATATAGAGTGTTGACTCTTACCTACAATAACTGTTAGTTATTGTAATAGGACATAGTAGGGAAATGCTAAGAGTTTGATAGGATAGGTTACAAACAGGATGACAAGAGCTCGTGGAGCCGGTCCTTAGACACTTTTTGTTGTATTGGAAAGTTACCAGATGATGACCATGATATAGAGATATAAATAAATAAATAAGAGTATAGTAGAAGAAAGATGCAGTGGATAACTACATAGTTATGTAATTTGTTTTCATGAATGAATAGAACAGAGAGAATTGTCCAAAATCCCTGGACCGTGTTTATTTGAATGTGTGATTGAACGAATGTTATATTATGTGTGTATGGGATTCAATTCATTTCCTTCATGTGTGATTGTTCAATAGTTGATCATATGATTTTGTGACAAAACAGGATAAGTTTCAATTGTTTCTCTTCTGAAACACGTATGCAAGGTGTGCATGTCGAACACAGGGAGTGTGTCAATTGAGTCTTAGATTGACTCAAAAGAGTTCAAAGAGAGAACAAAGGGAAATTAGACCAGGTGCAAGGTTTTCACAGCATCAAGAAGTGACCAAGCATCGAAGAACCAGAACAGAAGAACGCCAGGTGGGAGAGAAGAATTTCTTTTCAAGAAATCCTTCGATCTGAGTTATCGAAATCCCGAGAACACAAGGAGTGCATGGGAAGTCAGAATCCTTTGAAGTTTGGCAGTTTTATGACAGAACAAGGTTATAGTAGATGCCATTTTGATCACTGTGTTTATTTTAAACGGATACAAAATGGAAGCTATATTATCTTGCTATTGTATGTAGATGACATGCTTTTTGCAGGGTCTAATATGCAGGATATAAATGTTCTCAAGAAGAAATTAGCTAATTCATTTTCAATGAAGGATTTAGGTGTTTCAAAGAAAATTCTTGGAATGAGAATAACAAGAGATAGGAAAAATCACAAATTCACATTGTCTCAGGGTGAGTACATAGAGAAGGTGATGGGGATGTTTAGAATGAATAATGCAAAACTAGTTAGTAAACCTCTGGCTACCCATTTCAAATTAACCAAGGAAATGTGTCCCAAGACACATGAGGAGATAGAATACATGTCGAGGGTCCCTTATTCATCAAAATTTGGAAGATTGATGTATGCAATAGTTTGCAAAAGACCAGATATTGCACATGCAGTGGGAGTTGTGAGAAGGTATATGTAAAATCCAAGTAAAGAACACTGGGAGGAAGTAAAGTGGATTCTTACGTATTTGAAAGGTACTTCTACTGATGCATTATGTTTTGGATATTCAGACATTTTTCTACACAGATATGTTGATTCAGATATGATAGGTGATAAACATAGTAGGAGGAGCACCACATGGTATGTTTTTACTATAGGTGGAACAACAATAAGTTTTATTTCAAAACTGCAAAAGTTTTTTTCACAACGAAAGTAGAGTATGTTGCTCATATAGAGGCTAGTAAAGAGATGATTTGGTTACATAGCTTTATCGAGTAATTGGGAAAGATGCAAGAGAATAATAGGTTGTACAGTGACGATGAGAGTGTCATTCATCTTGCAAATAACTCATCATTCCATTTGAATACTAAGCATATACAACTTAGGTACAATTTCATACTATCTGTCTTGGAAGATGGACATTTGAGGTTGGAAAAGATACATACTAGCCAGAATCCTACAACCATGTTAACAAAGGGAATAACCAACAGAAATTGTGTTCCTGATCAATTTCAATTGGTATTCAAGCATGAAGGTGAAGATGAGAAATTTTCCAGGTCCAAGAAGTATCATAGTCCAAAAGATACAACACGATGGAGTTGTTGTGATCAATATTCAAGTGGGATATTGTTGGCTGTGGAGCTTGATTATCTTCCTCATTCATAGGTCTTTTTTTCCAGATGTTTTTATACCCCATGAAAATTGTACACCCCTCCACGTGGGGGATATTTCCCCCCTGCGGGGTCCAGGGGAAGCATCCCCCAAAGGAAAAAGTTTCCCTGTAAATGTATATTGTAATTTCATATTCAATATTGACCACTCATCATTAAGTCATAGATTTGATGCTAGATATTATGTTAGGTTTTCTTTCCCTAGAAGACAAGCCTCTTTTATGAATAAATTGTATTGTGTATGTGTATTATTATGAATATAGTATTTTGAGAGAGGCGATTGTGAGAGAGAGAAGAGAAAGTTACAATGGGTGTGTTGTAGGTTATATCCCTTCATTTTTCTAGAGAATAAAAAGGAAGGACCTGCAAATTTCTCTGGTGGATGTATCCCACACTGGGTGAACCACGTATATTTGTGTCTCTATTGTATTGTGTATCTTATTTTTTTTATTTCCACATTTGTTTTATTTTATTGCTTCGTGATCCTATTTTTCTAACTATGTAGTACTCCAAACTTGTCTTATTCTTCTAGTACACCTTCATTTGTATGCCTCCTCAATCCCTCCCTTGCTTATTAATTTATATCCTTTTTCCTTCCAAGCTTCAAACTATTCCTTATTCATCCCCCAGTTCCCTCATGTGTGAAAAAACCCCCTAGCAATCTGACTCCATCGCCATCACACATTTATCAAACAACAAAATATTTATCCAGGTACAACTAGGTACAATCTATTTCAAATTACATAACATAACCCCCCACTATGTTATTCACCTAGAAATCAACTATGCAAGGAGTATTATTACTTACATAATTTAATTGTATTACCAACTTAGGAGTCCAGTTCCTCAAAGATGCAATTCGATATCTTCAAGTATTCTCCACTAGCCTTTCTAACCATTCAGCCAAAATAATAAAAATTCACCAAAGAAAATCTCATATATCTCTACGAAAACATACCTTTACAACCATTGTTCATCACTCATATCAGGGTTTCTATTCTCGTTTTGGGAAAATTATCGTTCCTTCCCTTCCATCCATTCGATGATATCTTTCTTAGTGGGCCTCCAAAATATTCCCTGAGTTGCAGATTTCAAGTCTCGACAACAAAACCATTTGTTGGCACACAGTTATAAGACTCTAGATTTGAGTTCCTCAACCAACAAAATCATTCATATACCGGCCCTATCAACATCACTTGCATATAAGTGAATTTTCACCTGAGGTATGTATTGGGGCTATAGGAACCAAGCTTCTACAAGGATGAGGGGATTTGAGGCTATCATCATATCCATTACTATTTATCCACCCTATGTGCAATATATTTATTTCATATCCTTTGATTAGTTAACAAAATCTATTGTGGAGAACTATTATAACATTATTGCAACATAATTAACCCACTACATCATTCGTCATTATCACACATCAATCATGTAGTAAATAGATCTATACTAATCATGCATAAATGGAACATCCATCACTAACCACATCAAAGGACACATTCATACACATGATTTAATGTGATTCACCCAATCCTTGGGCTACATCCATAACGACTAGATTCTATATTAGTATTCATGGAATCACCATCTCACTACACTTACAATAGATATAATATATCATACTATCCACACCTTCCTAGCCATTCTAAAATGCAAGCCTCTCTCTCTCTCCAAAATCTCTCCAAAACCTCAAGTGAATAGTCCCACTCATACGCAACCTAATCTCTTACTCTCATGAGCGTACTCTTCCCCTACCCATTACATATTTATATATAGAGTTAGGGATCAAAACCCTAAAAGTTTATCCCAAAACCCTAATATATCCTAGCTATTTTGCTTCTTTTTTATGAGCATGCTGCTTTTCCTTTCTGTGCACCTGTATGTTACTTTTCCATCCTTTTCGCCTACATTCTTAGATGTTATTATTTCTACTCTTGTGTGCACTCTGAATTTTTCTTTAACTCTCCAAACTGCTCCCTTTTCTTCTTTTGCACATGCTCTTCAAAACCTAGTTATTCAAAATGATTGTCCAACAACCACAAGTAAGAAAATGTAAATTGCAACTCTCTTTAATAGATTATCTCACATGTATCCCCATACCTCAAAAAATAATCAAAATCCCCCTTTATAAAAGGAAGAAACATGGATAAAACTTTTAATGATTAGATGACGATGTTTCTTAGAATGAGATTCTAAGTAATGTTCATATAGTTTCTCACACATTTTTGATATTATAGAAGGAATACGATAAATAATAATTGTGTTTAACATATATAATGAAAGGTTATTGATAATTTTAATTTAATAGATAAAATTAATTGAATAATTAAATATATAAGTGAATATTATTATCAATAAAACATTTTGCAATATATGCATATACATAAACATAATGAAAAAAGCAATGTAGAAATAAATGAATAACTAAATATTTTATAATGAGTAGGAAAATATATACTATTTGAACACTCTATGGTTTTATTCATTGACCTTAAGAGATGGTTGGACAAGGTTAACTCTTAAATCCAATAGCCTTCCTCTCTTGAAATTGCACAATTATCTTTAAGTTATTATATATAAGTTACAAAATTTGCTATCAAGATAAAATTACATGGAATATAACTCAATTATTATATATAAGTTACAAAATTTTCTATCAAGATAAAATTACATGGCATATAAATCAATTTTTAAGGGAGAGTTCAAATGCAAACACAATCTTAATTTTGAAGTTAGAAATTTGTTTTTGCTAAGTTTTAAAATTCTTATAGATACTAAATATTACTCTCTAACTATTTATCATTTTCATCTTTTGCATGTTTAATAAATTTAAAATTAGAATATTTTAATCTTTTGACATATTTAATAAATTTAAAATAAGAATATTTTAAACTTTTGGAATGTTTAATAAATTTAACATTAGAATATTTATATTGATATATTTCTTCAAATTTTCAATTTCATATCATTATGTAAAAAATTACTAAATTTATTATCAAGATAACCGTAAATAGAATTACTTAATTTAATTCTTATAATGAATAAAAAGAAATATAAAAACTTATAGTACACGGATATATTTGAATTCATGCATAAGTTTGAATTACAACATTGCATGACAACATCTTTAAAATGTTTATAGGAGCATCTTGAATACGCTTATACCAATAAGAAAATTGCATTACAATTCACTTATGAAATTACAATGT
The DNA here is from genome assembly GCA_009831015.1 of Picea engelmannii. Lineage (NCBI taxonomy): Eukaryota > Viridiplantae > Streptophyta > Pinopsida > Pinales > Pinaceae > Picea > Picea engelmannii. The sequence continues at coordinate 77,524 of ML800358.1, read as the reverse complement.
TGTATGTTAAATCATTTATGAAAATTATAATAATTATTTAAAACAAAGATAAAATTAATGAATTTAAGTGACAACAACTTAAAAATTCGTGAGCGTGCATATTGTTTTTATGCCACCAAAGTGAAGTTCATCAAGAATACTATACACTTAATCGATAAAATTCTTAAATCGTATATATGTATATGTTTATGTTTCTATTTCTCACATAAACTACAACATAGTTAGAGATTTCAAAGTGAACTTTTTATCATTTATTCTAAATTTTCTAAAATCACTTTTGATGAACTCGGATATATGGAAGGAAAAGGAAAAACAATTGATTATTGGAATTACTAATAAACTAAAAGTTTAATAATGAAGAAAGAGATCAATGACTAGTCCATGATAATTTTTCAAATAATGATGGACAAAAACTTTAATGTATATCATTACAATGTCCAAGAATTGTCAATCAAATCATATAATAGATAACAAAGATTGCATAGTGGATAACAAAGATTACACAATGGAATGTTGGTGACACCATTGCACTTAACATCCAATAGATGGTATCACATATATTTATTCCACTGACATGAAGGAGAGGAGACAAGTTAACATTTTTAAGATAAATTCATCCAAATAATGGTTGTGCACTATGAGAAAAACTCCATCATGAGTCCAACATCAACCTCTTGGAACTCCTTTGAGAGCCCATCAACTACCATATTGAATTCTTTGTAGACATGAGTGTATTTAATATATTAAAATATCCTAAAGATAGATTTCAATTGATTTGTTAGTGGTTTGAGAATCACATTCTATGTGACTATCAAGTTTATCATCCAATTGAAAACTAATAAAGAATCATACAAAACTTGCATTCTATCAATCCATTTCTCTATTGTTAATTTTAAAAGACCTTTAACACTAACAATTCAATAGAATTACTTGCTAGTGTGCCAAAACATACTTTGTATTTGATGAAATGACTATTAGAAGAATGCAAAATCCCACCTTGGACATGATTTTTCAATCA
>ML800358.1:33097-67743 GCA_009831015.1 Picea engelmannii | reverse complement strand
GGTGATTGTTGATAGACTAACCAAGTATGCACACTTTTGTGCACTCTCTCATCCCTTCAAAGCTAGTACAGTTGCCACCACATTCATGGAGATAGTTCAAAAGCTACATGGCAGCCCAAAGATTATTGTAAGTGACAGAGATCGCATCTTCACTGGACATTTTTGGAAATAATTATTTTCTTGTTTGGGAACTCAATTGGCTCATATCTCATCCTATCATCCTCAATCTGATGGAAAAACCGAGGTAGTGAACAAATGTCTGGAAGGATACCTTCGTTGCTTTGTCTCTGATAAACAAACACAATGGTTCAAATGGTTACCCTTGGCAGAATGGTGGTATAACACTTCCCTTCATACTGCAACAAAAATGAAACCATTTATGGCACTTTATGGATACCACCCTCCTTCCATCACTTCTTCTCTAAAAGAAAAATCTAAGGTCCAAGCAATGGAAGATCACATCGAGAATCAAAAACAAGTTCTCCAAATCTTAAAGGATAACCTGACCATGGCACAAAATCGCATGAAACAACAATCAGATCAACATTGTAGTGAAAGAAGTTTTGAAGTAGGGGATTGGGTATTTTTAAGACTACAACCATACAAACAGATGTCCCTCAAGCAAGCCAAGAAGGATAATAAATTATCACCGAAGTACTATGGCCCTTATAAGGTGTTGCAAAATATTGGTACTATGGCATACAAATTGGAGCTGCTTGCATCTTCACGTGTACACCCAGTTTTCCATGTTTCATGCTTAAAGAAGGTTATAGGCAACAAGATTCCAGTTCAAACTATATTGCCAGAACTTGACAAGGAAGGAAAAATCATATTGGAGCCTGAAGCCATCACTGACACAAGAATTCGCCAACTGAGGAATAGATCCATTTCAGAGTATCTCATTAAATGGAGGAAACTACCGACTGAAGATTCCACCTTGGAAGATGAGTCTTTTATACAGAAGCATCCAGAGTTACTCAAGCATTGTGGACAACACTTGTCTCAAGGGGAGGGGCATGTTAATCCCTAATATTGTCTCATTACCCTTTAATTGGGGCATATTATATTAGTAGTGTTATTTTATTTATGTCATCTTTAGGCCATTAGTTGTAATTATACATCCTAGTCTCCTATATATACCAAGGAGAAATTTTCATTTTGAATCATCTTATACTTGAACATTTAAGTGGGGTAAAAGGAGGTTTCCCCCTCGAAGAGGCTTATTATCTGAAATTCTCTCTTTTTCAAGGCGTTGAGTACTTTTTTTGAGGATTTTCTATGCTATATTGATATTTGGTTCTTAACTTCTTTCTTCTCTTTCCATAGCTCGGAATTGGCCCATTTATAGCCTTCAAAATGGAACTGAAGGGTCGAGTCAGAATGTTTCCAGTATATGCAAGGCCAAGGATCATAGATCCTTTGTCGTGAGATGGAAACCCAACATTAATTTTCATTTTCTAGTACAACTCCCGATGTACGTGAGATGTAGTGTAGCAGTCTACGTATACACATGTTGTATAGTAGGCAAGATGCATACATGTGGAAAAATATGTCTTTTTAGCTCTGTATTTTGGCAACAGGGATGATACATCTGCATAGGGAAATGGAAAAAGGCCTTCTATGAAAGATTTCATAAGGTGAGGGAAATCTTGCTATAACAGATGCCCCCAAATGTGTGAGGTCAGAAGAGTATATGCGATGGATGAAATACATTATAAACAACCCAAAAGTGGAGTGATGGCGAACCAGCTGGAAGAACTAGTTTCTCATTACATTCTACACTAACTTTGCATACATGACTGCCAATAGAATTACACTGCAGATCCATGTGAAAATATACCAAAACAAATGTCTGTGGACATGAATAGGAAAATATAAATGTGGTTACATGCCAATAGATCTCATAGCCATGAACAAGGCCCAGTAGAACCAGTCTCAAAACCAATATGAAGATATCTGTATACAATGCAGTACAATCTAATCTCCCATGATCACTGAAGTCATATAGGTACTGGTCCAATGAGAAGGAAGGAAAAACTCAGGAAAATTTCTGCCACATAGTGATGTCTTCAAGTCTTCTACACAATCATCCAAGGGTGCAAGTATATGTCATGTGAATAAAGGACTTGAGGTCAAACACAACGAGACATCGTTTGATTACCGGTCATTGATGTATATCATTACCAAACATGAGGCAACCTGATGATAATGAAAGTAGGTATCAAGGCATTGAGTACATTGTTATAGGTGTGAATAAAGGAGTCGATGTCAAACACCTGAAGAATCCATCAATTAGGAGACATTGATGTATTCCCAACTGTTGATGGTAATAGAACCTGCCACTAATGACTGCAAGCCTCAAGGTACTCATAAAAATATATGCCTCATCTCCAGAGTAAATGATTTGAAGTCAATTAAAAGAGACCTACTGAAAGGAAAGAATTAAGGCATCTCTCTTCAGTCAGCACGAGGTACAAATCAAGAGCTTCATGATTTGGTGAAAATCGAATGAAGAACATATTCACAAACTGATGACCTTGTGTGTCTTTCACACGTGCCAGGTGGAAGCGGTACACGAAAAAGACCCGTTGAATAGCAGCCAATGATGCAAACTGCTGACAAAGGCAAGGAAACCATCAATAAGGATAATGGAATCCAAGAAAATCCACGAATCCCAATTTTTGAATAGATGTCATGTCGTCGAACACAAGGGAAACCACCCATTCAACGATCAATGATGAAATGTCCACTACTTGGTTCAAGATTTCCTACCAATGATGAAACTAGGGCCAGAGTGCATGATAGGACTACAATATCATGTGACTCTGAGACAAATGGAGGGTCTGTCTAACATGCAAAGTCAAGAGTTCTAAGCAGTGGATGACACAGATTGATAGACTTCATTTGAACAAGAGCACGAGACATATAGAGTACTCTAGCAACATAGAACCAATGATGAAACCATGAGATGAAGGATGCATCAATAAAATTCTCTATAGGGACTGTAAGAGTAACCAGTCGGTAGAGAAGACTTTGTAACGAGATCAACTTCCTAAGGCCATGCTAATCCAAAAATTATGATGAAAAATGGACTCAATAACTTTGTGCTTTGTTCAAAGTCGAAATGACTACCGCCAATACAAGATAATACTCCCTTCCCGCCCATCTTTTTTTGTTTTTTCATAGACAAATAAATTTTATGATATAGAGGAGGAAACAAGTGTCGCAAGTAAGAAAAAATATTTCCAACAGTGAAATGTACCTATGGTCAATGAAAGGAGATGGATTCGGGAGATGGAAACTCGGGGGAATGTTCCCTCCTAGGTATAGGGTGTCAAATTGCAAAGGATATAAACAAGGCTCTTCTTGGTTGAGGATGCAAAAACTGTTGAGGCAAACGGTTTATAACACAAAGTGAGAACCGGCTATAGGCTCAATATTGCAACCAAGGGCGTGAGATGCAATCGCAACTTAACACTAAAAAAAGTATTTTTTATGACTTTTAGTCTACTTGGTGTGAAAAGGGGATAAACTTGTGTCAAAAAGACGTCTTTTCAAATCCAATTTACAAGTGTGAAAGAGACAAGTTCACTGGGCAATATTTTCACTTTTTGATAACGAGTCGGAAAAGCCATTAACTAAGACTCACGAACTTTCAATTCCAATTTAACGAGTTTGAAAGGGACAAATCACTCGGAAATATTTTCACTTTTTGAAGGCAAGTTGGAAAAGATATTAAATTAAACTCGATTGGGAGTTCTCTAGGTATAAGGCATCATGTTTATGAGTGAGAAATGAGGCTCAGCATAAATTCATGTACTAGCTTATGAGGGACTCATGTTCCTATGGAAAAAATCCATGAATGGGCACCAAATGAAGCAGGGGATCTAACTAGGGCACCCATGTTCGGTAAATCTCTGCCACTTGATAACAACATGACTTATAGAAGACGAAAGGTTATGTGTTGTAACAAATGGGTTCATACCTAAGGAAAAAAGTGACGGTTATAGGACGATACGAAAAATGCATGATGGAATGGATGCCTATCCTATATGTTGGGTAGTGAAAATACCTGCTTGTGGTGACGAACGACCAACATAACGTCGAAATCTACAAGAATACCCAGTGAACACTGTTATCACCGTAAAACAAATTTCAAATGGAGTCCAAGTCTTGGGACTTAGGAAGAGGATAAATTGGTATATAGGAGAGATAGACTAGCAGACGGGGCCACATCTATCAGACGAGGCTAAATATAGCAGAAAATTGAAGTTGATGGGACCCAGTGGGTCATAAATCGTAGGCACCATGGATCAATGGTCATGGAGCATATCAGGCGAGAACTAACATGGAGCTTAATATTTTGAAAGTGGGTCGATAAGAATAACATGGTTTCTCCTAGAGGCCACATGGTGCCACCAGATGCATATTGGGGGGGAAAAGTGGGTGAGCTTGAAACCGCTCAATCACACCCTAATGGCACATGTCAAAATATCATTGAATATGTCAATTCCAAGGGTTGCATGTGGAAAGTCAAAGTTGACGACCAGTGAAATCATCTTGAGACACTTGTTTGGGTACTTTTCGTCTGTGTGATACCAAGTGAGTGCTGCCAAAAAAATGATTTGAAGGCTCATCATTTGAAATCAATAGTAGAACGTGACAAGTTGTTATCCCTGCAAGGACTTTCATCAGTAGCCCATGATTGGCACTCAATGATGATTGTCATTCAAAACATGGATGAAATTACTCTGTTTTGGGTGATTAACATTTTTATTGCATAACGGGTAACCACGAATCAAATCCTTCATCTAATTCTTGTACAAGCCAAAGGACATAAGACTGTGCTTTTGGGAAAACTAGAGGAAATGAAGAAGACATACCCATCGACTTTCGACGAACTGGGATATTCAAATATTCTGACAAAATTATCAATGAAGAAGAAAGAGAAGCTTGATGTCTGAATATTGGCAACAAACTTTCACACAAAGTCTGCAGATGAACCACGATCAGGTGAAGAAATTAGATTAAATCCTATCATGAAGGATTTGATTATCAATGGGTACGCAAATTGATATCACATGCAAGATGGCAAGGGTAAAAGGAACGAGACATGGAAGAAGAAGGTTAAAGATGATGTGGTTGAAAGTATTGGAGAGAACCAACCTCATTGGCTTGACACCTTAAAGGAAGAAGTCAAAAACCTGATATAGATTTCAAGCTAAATTAATTATATTTCAAGCAATTTTGTGATGAGGCAGACAAGTGGCGTTCAGAGTAAAAATCTCAAATATGTCATTATTGGTTTATAATGCTCCCTAGAAAGTAGGATCTCGATTTTAGTATGTTACTCCCCTTGTAAATGATAACTATTTTTGGAATCTTAGGGAAGAAGATATGTTTTGAATTCCATATGTAACTTAGCTATATATACTATAAAAAAGATAAATGAATGGTTGGACTTACCGAAGAGGGGCCTGCCCTTGTAGCAGGAGAAATTTGTAGTTTTTTATGAAATTTTAATATAATCATATAAGGTTTTTCTTAGATAGTCAATATTCATCACGATGTTGATGTTCAATGTGTTTTCTTGTTCTTCATATTCATGAATTTGTTTTTTCTTCTAGTAATAATCTTTAAGTAGTAGAAGGAATTCATTTTTTGTTGGTGCTCCTTCTCACATGGATTATACCTGTTATGTATTTTTGGTTACTATTTCAGAATTCACTCGTGATTGGTGCTCTTCTTGCAGTAGCCAATCCTCATGTTTCCTCTTCTAATACTACACCATGAGATTCACCCTCTATTAGATGCCTCTTACTAATAGTAGTATTTCCTTTCCTATCCTCTGCCATCACATATTATTTATTTGGCTGAACATAACTATTTTTTCTCTGTTCCCTCTCGAAATATGTATCTTATAACTCTTCATACTTTTCAGGAATGAACCCCATTGCCCAATGGCCCTGCTCTTATGTTTTGTCCTGCCACCTTTAAATTTTACAACGTGGAAGAATCTAACCTCTGTACACACATTGCCAAATATTTTTAATATCCTAAACAATTTTATGCTTGAGAGAGCCCTCACTAGTTGGAAAGGTTAGAATCCAACCTAAAGTTGGTTGAAATAGTTACCTCTATTGCCTGTCATCCAGCTAGACATATTAACAGAGTGCTAAGGTTATGGCACCACTGTCGGGGATGAAATTAAAAACTTTTTCCCAGGGAAAGAATGAGATGGTTGAGATCTAAGGTCTGAGAGAAGAAGACACTTAGGCACATATTGGTTGTATTCCTGCTCTGGCAACTCCACACATCAAAAAATCAGTTTGAAGGTGATTCCACTGGTAGAAGAATCCATAAATTTAAATTTTCACTCATGACTCCACTCTCAATGCAGAATCCATCTTCCAAAACATCATTGGTGATTCCATTGTTCGAAGATGAGATCCCTTGACAGAGGTATGAAAATGCATCATGGGAGAAAACCAGTATTTAAAATTGAGGTTTTTTCAAGAAATTTTATTTTTTGTTGTGAATTACCTTTGGTCTTGTAGTGTCCCCAAGGCCGAGCCCCGTTACAGATCATGATATATACAATGAATTGTAAATGTGTTCTATAGGCTGGTGAGCCAAGATTTGTATAAGCTGGATAGATTATGTGTTTGTTAGGCCAGGGAACCTAAGTGTTGAAGGCCAGGAGCCTGCTGATATACTTGTATGTATGCAGATCGATTAATAAAATATAAACACTACCAGTGTAGACCGACCACGATGAATGAGTGAAGGGGGACTGAGCTTCCATAGAGTGGGAAAGGAACTAGGGGCTGGAAGGTGGAAAAGGGGCTGAGTGTTGAGCCTAGGGGCTTAGGCCTGGAATAATATTTTAATATTATTTCCTAAAAATCCATGTGCATATTATTTTATCCTAAGTTCCTAGAAAAAAGGAAGGACGTGTATAGGGAGGCATGCGGATGGAACGCGTGCAGTTCCTAGGGTGATAAGTGTCAACCCTGGTGCATGCAAATAAAATAGGCGAAGTAAGCCGTGAGGGGGGGGATCATCCATTCGACCCAATTGTCCTGAGCGTGATCTGTGTGAACAGTTTGTAAGAGTTCCTGGTGTAATTATGATACAGAAAAGAAAGCCTGTGTTTGTCCTGAAGAATCCGTGAACACCCCTGTTCGAAGCTGTGGAGTCTGTGTCTGGTTCTAGTAAAATTCGGGAGCACATTTCCTGAACAGGAACCCTGTGTTGGACTCGAGTGGAAGAATCCTTGTTTGTTCGGGAAAAGCTGAGCTAACCTCTGCGTGGTGTCCCTGTTCCGAAATCATGACCATGAGATCATCCTGTGACTGCTGAACCGGTTTGGGAAGCCTTTGTCTGTTTTCCCCGTGGGTTGTTGTGGCCACATAGTACTGGACTGCGTGAGGCTTGTTGGCCTGTGAGCGACTCCTCCAAATGAGAGAGTGCGTAGAGGAAGGAGAAAGCTCCTGGAAGGAACCCTGTAGCTACTACAGAACCAGGAGAATTATGGTCCGGTCTGTTCCTGTAACCCAAGGTAAGGGAGACTGGAAGCCGAAGGACTATCTAGGTGATAGAGAAGGTGCACTCTCCTGGGGTGGAACAAACATGTGGGGAATGAGGTTCTGTGGGCAGTGAGTGTGGGAGATTCCTGGGAGAGAATTCCTCCCTGGTGGTTGTGAGTGATTGTTTTCCTTGTAACCTCAGCCTGAGTCTGGATTCCTTTCCCTGGGGTGGAGCTCAGTCCCAGCTCAGGGGTGACCCATTGTTGAGTTGAGGAGCAGTGCGGTCTATGGCTAGGAGGCTCGTGGAAGGCCTGCATTTGGTTGGTGGATTTCACCACTATTTCAAGATAAGTATTTAATTATGTTCTTATCACATTTCCACATGACTGTGTTGTATATATTATCATGTTTTTCGTTGTGTAAATGAATTATTGTTGAAAGATATGGATTGTCTAATTATAACAGTAATTATATGTTTATTCTGAGAATTAAAATGTATCTCTTTGTTGTTATGCATGTGATTATACAATTCTGTATGTTTTATGTAAAAGTCCATGTATAGATTGGTTGTAGAGGGGTTTGAACACCTCGGTAGTGAAAAGGGTACACTACAAATTGGTATCAGAGCCAAGGTTTTGACACTGAGCCTAGATGGGCCGGTGAAGCGGTCTTAGGACCGAGATTACGAGGGGAAATTGAGTCGGGAGGACCAATTTCGGACCCTGTTTTTCTCCGAAGTGTCAAGGGGACACTTGACGAGTTTTTTATTAAGCTCAAGAGGTATAGCGGTGCTATGAAACTGCAGCCAGTGTGGTCTATGGCCACAGGGAGACAGATATCTACACCAATGGTGTTAGAACCATCAGATCTCGGCCGAAAAACTCGTTAGTCGTAGGATCATTCGGGAGATGTTTGAAGGTTAAACCTTTGAGACTAGGGGTGAAATATCTGAAATAGATCTAGACCGTCCAAAAAAAAAATGGAGGACACGTGTCGTGGGATTTCCCATTTCGGAAAATCGGGAGTCACGATTACAGGAAGTCGGGAATTTTCATGGTAAAAATTTCGGGAACAATCTGAGTCGTCCATTCATTGTGGACACGTGGAAATAATCCAGGCAATCGGAAAAGTCCCGATAGAAGAGTCAACCATTGGAACCATCGGGAAAAATCCCGACAAGGGAGTCGACTATCGGTATTTGGGTCATCGGGAATCGTGGGGACAAGAGGTTCATGCATTATGAAACCCCGAACCCCGAAACCCCGATAAGGGTATAAGGTTGTGATCTTATAAGACTGCGGTCACATGGACCTTGGCTTAACCGCGAAGGGCTAAAGCAAAAAGGGTGCATCGGCAAATCGAAGATCGGGAGTTCGTGAGAGTAGGAACTCATGTCGTTGGGAATCCTAAAACCCCGATACCCAAAGCTTCAGTCGAAAATATGTACCCCATAGACACCTGAAGAGCACCATGTGCTAGCGAGTGTGAAGACAAGACGAGAAAGGTGGGACCCGATGACGTCGTTGAAAGCGACGTGGAACCGCATGAACTTGCCATGTGCCATCATGATAGTGGGCGACAGCTATGCTGTGGACCCGTAGAGTAGAGTGAGTCGGAATTTCGGAAGTCGGTGTTTGGAGAACAAAGAGGGTCTGAAAGCCTCATGGGCCGAAACCCCAAAACTGGAAGTCTCGAAATGCCAAGAAGATGAAAGTTCTAAAAATCGAAGTACTGGGTACCGAAACTCAAGGTCCCGAAAGTCCCAAAATAACGGAAATTGAAGTTTCGGACACCCGAAAACCACAAAGCCAGACAGAGCTCAGAAAACTTTGTGAAGTTGAAATGTCTTTCGTTCTTGTTCGTATTAGTTATAAATTTTGTGGATTGTTCATGAAGTTTAATGGCCTGACAAATTTCGAATTCAATTGCACAGTGCGTGTGCAGAGTTCAACGAAGGCCAAAACTCCAGTTAATCAATGTCAGGTATGGAGTGGAGAAGAGTGCAAATTACCCCTGAAATGGAAGACGAACGGGAAGGAAAGGAATTTAACCTAGGATTCAAAGGATAGAACTCTAATGGGCATGGAAAGGAGATGGACAAGGAAGGACATATAATCAAAATCCTTGAAGGATTGCAAAGAGAGGCCAAGGAGCGTCGAGCTAATATCCAAAAGCTCATAAAAGTCAGGGATCGGCAAGGGGAATTAAATTTAAAATTCTTGAAGAGCCTGGAAAGAATAGAGAAGAAACTTGAGAAGAGAAGAGACTCAGGTACAACAGAGAGTCGCATAAATCATGGGAGAAGAAGTAGTTCGAGGAGTGGTAGCTGACATCACAGTCACTCCCAAAAACATTCAGATAGGGAGACACACAGCAGTTCGAGCCCGTCCCCTACCAGAAAACATCAAAAATATGGAAGGGAGTAATTGAAAGGAGAGATGAATAAAATTAAACCGCCAACATTTGATGGAGAACATAAAAAGGAGGAAGATGTCGAGACCTGGTTGCTTGGCATGAAGAAATACTTCCAACTGCAGAATTACTCTGCTCATGCAGAAGGAAGAATTGCAATGTGCCAACTGAAAGGAAAAGCCTCCATGTGGTGGGATTAGTTTGTGCAGGTGCAACACATCATAGAGAAAGAGGTCACTTGGAAGTAATTTAAGAAGTATTTCGAGAAGAAATACCTGACTAAAAGATACTATGGCAGAAAGATGAAGGAGTTCTTCGAACTCAAGTTGGGCAGTATGACCATTGATGAGTATGAACGAAGTTTTCTGGAACTACTGAAGTATGTCCCATTCATTAAAGAGGAGGCTGTTAAAATTCAGAGGTATCTGAGTGGACTTCCACCTTCCATTGGTGACAAGATTCAATATGATGATCCTAAGACCATGGAAGAAACCATAAGAAGGGAGAAATGCCTATACGAACAACAAAGAGAAAAGCCTACCTTTCGGAAGGCTTGGGATGACCAGAAGAGGTTTAAGAAAGAACAGAGGCAGAAGGGAAGCAAGCCTTCCTTTTTCAGAAACAGTCCTTGGGGACATTCATCTTTTAAAGAGCCCAGGAAAGTTGAAGGGAGTGAACAGATGCCAAGACCTCCACCCATGGAGTGTTGGGGCTGTAAAGGGAATCATAGGTACAGAGACTGCCCCCATAGAAAACACAAAGCAAGAACTTTCCATATTGTTCAGCAAGTTGAAACAGTGGAGGATATGGGCAGCAGAATGTCGAGGATCTACGCAGCCCTAGACAATAAGCAAGCGGAATTTCAATCGCACATGATTGAAGTGGAAGGTATGATCAACAACCGACCACTTGTTATTTTGATTGATTCTGGGGTTAGCCATAGTTATGTAGATCCTAGAGTGGTGGAAAGTTTGCATCTAATGAAGAGCAAACATGAGAAGTCTTGGTTAGTGTAGTTAGCCACAGGGACCAAGAGGAAGGTCACTAAATTGGTTAAGTCCTGTTCGGTGGACATGAAAGGAATGAGCACTAAGGATGAATTGAACATTCTGCCTTTAGGCTCATATGATTGCTTAATTGGGATGGACTGGTTGGACCAGCACCATGCCCTTATGGATTTTCGTAACAAGAGGTTCACATGCCTAAATGAAGAGGGAAATCAGGTAACAGTCCAAGGAATTCCCAGAGTCGTGGTTGTTAGAGAAATCTCAGCCATGCAGCTGAAGAAATGTTACCGGAAGGGCTGTCAATTATTTGCAGCCCGGGTGGAAGAAGTATTCCAAGATGTGGTCTCGAATCTGCAAGACCATAGGGTGCTCAAAGAGTTTGAGGACGTGTTTGAGGAGGTGCCTGGACTACCTTCGAAGAGGGACATTGATTTTTCTATATATCTGATGCCTGGAGCAACTCCAATTTCGAAAGCTCCTTATAGAATGAGCACACCAGAGATGAAAGAGTTGCAACTGCAGCTCGAAGAGCTACTAAAGAAAGGTTACATTTGTCCCAGCGTGTCACCGTGGGGAGCCCTAGTCCTATTCATGAAGAAGAAAGATGGGACGTTGAGGCTGTGCATTGATTTTCGACAGTTGAATAAAGTCACTATCAAAAACAAATATCCTCTGCCAAGGATTGATGATCTTTTTGATCAGTTGGAGGATGCAAAAGTATTTTCGAAAATAGATCTTTGATCTGGATATCATCAAGTGAGGATAAAAGATGAAGACATCAGCAAGACCGCCTTTAGAACAAGGTATGGTCACTATGAATTTACAGTGGTGCCGTTTGGACTATCCAACGCGTTTACTGTCTTCATGTGCTTAATGAATGGAGTGTTCAGAAATTATTTGGACAATTTTGTCATAGTCTTCTTGGATGATATCTTGGTGTACTCCAAGACAGAGGAAGAACATGAACAACACCTTATAATGGTGTTGCAGGTGTTGAGAGAACACCATCTCTACACAAAACTGAGCAAGTGCTCATTTTACCAAAAGCAGATCCATTATCTGGGACACATTATTTCTGAAGAGGGGATCGTTGTGGATCCTGAGAAGGTACAGGCCATTCAAGAATGGCCAACGCCAAGGAATGTGACAGAAGTTAGATCCTTTATGGGTCTGGCAGGTTATTATAGGAGGTTCATAGCCGGATTTTCAAGGACAGCTCATGCTATCACTTCCTTGCAAAGGAAGGAGAAAAAGTTTCAGTGGACTGATAAATGTGAGAGTAGCTTCTAGCGACTGAAGCAATTGCTCACTAGTGCTCCAATCCTGAGGATTGCAGATCCAAACAAGGATTACGTATTTTTCACAGATGCATGTAAGGAAGGGCTGGGAGGAGTTCTCAGCCAAGAGGGATTTGTAATTTGTTATGAATCCCGAAAGCTGAAAGAGCATGAAAAGAATTATGCCACTCATGATTTAGAGCTGGCAGCAGTTGTCCACGCATTGAGGAAATGGAGACATTACCTCATGGGAAAGAAATTTGAATTAAGAATAGACCACAATGGTCTGAAATATTTATTTGATCAGCCAACCTTAAATGCCAGGAAAATTAGATGGCTGGAATTTCTGTGTGAATATGAATTTGATATCCATCATATCAAAGGGAAAGAAAATAAGGTGGTTGATGCACTCAACAGAAAGGTGCATGAATTACATGCTACAGCCATTAGCATGTACAGAACTGAGATTAAAGATAGGATTCTTGAAGCTACAAATGCTGATTTGTAGTACAAAAGACTTGTAGCAAAGCTACCGCAGCATGAGAAACCACAAACCCAAGAAAGTTACACCTTGGGAACTGATAGTTTACTTCTGTATAAAAACAGAGTGTATGTACCTAATGACCGAGAATTGAAGCTGGCAATTCTAAAAGAAATGCATAATGTGACTTATGCTGGTCATCCTAGATATCAAAAGACTGTGGCAGCAGTCAAAAGCCATTATTTTTGGCCAGGGTTGAAGAAAGAAATTGTTGAATACATCACCAGATGTATGGAGTACCAAAAGGTTAAGGCTGAGCATAGACACCCAGTAGGGTTGTTACATCTTTTACCTATTCCTGAGTGGAAATGGGACATGGTAACAATGGATTTTATCATCGGATTTCCCAGAACAAGCAAGCAGCATGACTCAATCATGGTGGTGGTGGACAAGCTTACTAAAGCTGCCCATTTTATTCCACTGAAAACCACCCACAGAGAAGCAGAGGTTGTCGATATCTTTTTAAAATAAGTTGCACGCTTGCATGGAATTCCTAAGACAATTGTGTCTGATAGGGACCCGAAATTCACTTCGAATTTTTGGAAAGGATTATTCAAAGGATTCGGAACAAATCTGAACTTTAGTACAGCATATCATCTCGAGTCTGATGGACAGACAGAGAGAGTAAACCGAGTAATCGAAGACATGCTGAGAATGTATGTGATGGATAAACCATCAAGGTGGGAGGACTACCTACATTTGGTAGAATTCGCTTACAATAATGGGTACCATACATCTCTGAAGATGAGCCCATTCGAAGCACTTTATGGAAGAAAGTGCAACACTCCAGTGAGCTGGGGTAATCCAACTGACAGGGTAGTAGTTGGACCTGAACTACTCAAAGAGATGGAAGATCAAATGATAAAAATCAAACAGAATCTGAAAGCTACTTAGGATAGGCAGAAAAGTTACGCTGATAGTAACAAAAACCATAGAGAATTCAAAGTGGGTGACCATGTTTTCCTGAAAGTGAAAACTAACAGGAGTTCCCTGAAATTGGGAAGTTGCGCCAAGTTGGCAGCAAGATTTTGTGGGCCATTCGAGATCCTGGAAAGGATTGGGCCAGTTGCATACATGCTTGAATTACCTGCATCTATGACTGTACATAATGTGTTTCATGTTTCACTGCTTAAGAAATATGTACCTGATGCTAATCATGTTATCGATTGGACTATGATTCAGGTGGAACCAGAAGGTGTCCTGCAAGTACATCCTATACGCATATTGGACAGGAAAAGAAAACAGCTCCGGAATCAAGCTATAGAGCTTGTAAAGATCTAGTGGACCTAGTACGGTCCTGAGGACATGACATGGGAGCATGCAGATGTTATGCAGGCAGAGTACCCGCACCTTTTTAAAAATTTTGAAGAACTTGCAGATGCGATGTAAAGTTGCACTCAGGACAGTGCAAAAATAAGGGGAGGGGGATTGTAGTGTCCCCAAGGCCGAGCCCCGTTACAGATCATGATATATGAAATGAATTGTAAATGTGTTCTATAGGCTGGTGAGCCAATATTTTTATAAGCTGGAAGGCTTATGTTTTTGTTACGCCAGGGAGCCTAAGTGTTGAAGGCCAAGAGCCTACTGATGTACTTGTATGTATGCAGATCGATTAATAAAATATAAACACCGCAAGTGCAGACCGACCACGATGAATGAGTGAAGGGGGACTGAGCGTACACAGAGTGGGCAAGGAACTAGGGGATGGAAGGTGGAAAAGGGGCTGAGTGTTGAGCCTAGGGGCTAAGCCTAGGGGCTTAGGCCTGGAATAATATTTTAATATTATTTCCTAAAAAGCCATGTGCATATTATTTTATCCTAAGTTCCTAGCAAAAAGGAAGGACGTGTGCAAGGAGGCATGCGGATGGAACGCATGCAGTTCCTAGGGTGACAAGTGTCAACCCTGGTGCATGCAAATAAAATAGACGAAGTAAGTCGTGAGCGGGGGGATCATCCATTCGACCCGATTGTCCTGAGCGTGATCGGTGCGAAAAGTTTGTAAGCGTTCCTGGTGTAATTCTGATACAGAAAAGAAAGCCTGTGTTTGTCCTGAAGAATCCGTGTACACTCCTGTTCGGAGCTGTGGAGTCTGTGTCTAGTTCTAGTAAAACCCGAGAGCGCATTTCCTGAACAGGAACCCTTTGTTGGACTCGAGTGGAAGAATCCTTGTTTGTTTGGGAAAAGCTGAGCTAACCTCTGCGTGGTGTCCCTGTTCTGAAATCATGACCATGAGATCATCCTGTGACTGCTGAACCAGTTTGGGAAGCCTTTGTCTGTTTTCCCCGTGGGTTGTTGTGGCCACGCAGTATTGGACTGCGTGAGCCAATATTGCGTGAGGCTTGTTGGCCTATGAGCGACTCCTCCAGGTGAGAGAGTGCGCAGAGGAAGGAGAGAACTCCTGGAAGGAACCCTGTAGCTGCTACAGAACCCGGAGACTTCCGGTCCGGTCTGTTCCTGTAACCCAAGGTAAGGGAGATTGGCAGACGAAGGACTGTCTAGGTGACAGAGAAGGTGCACTCTCTTGGGGTGGAACAGGCATGTGGGGAATGAGGGTCTGTGGGCAGTGAGTGTGAGAGATTCCTGGGAGAGAATTCCTCCCTGGTGGTTGTGAGTGATTGTTTTCCCTGTAACCTCAACCTGAGTCTGGATTCATTGCCCTAGGGTGGAGCTCAGTCCCAGCTCGAGGGTGACCCACTGTTGAGTTGAGGAGCAGTGAGGTCTACGGCTGGGAGGCTCGTGGAAGGTCTGCATTTGGTTGGTGGATTTCACCACTATTTCAAGATAAGTATTTAATTATGTTCTTATCACATTTCCACATGAATGTGTTGTATATATTATCATGTTTTCCGTTGTGTAAATGAATTACTATTGAAATATATGGATTGTCTAATTATAACAGTAATTATATGTTTATTCTGAGAATTAAAATGTATCTCTTTGTTGTTATGCATGTGATTATACAATTCTATATGTTTTATGTAAAAGTCCAAGTATAGATTGGTTGTAGAGGGGTTTGAACACCTCGGTAGTGAAAAGGGTACATTACAGGTCCTTTCATGAACATGCTAAAAAAAAATTTCTTCACCTACTACATGCAAATGATCATCGTGATAATCTTGAAATTGAATATCCTCCTCTTAAAATTATACAAATATCCCTTCATTTTATCATTGATTTTGATCAAAATATCCCATCTGAGCCATGTGATAACCATGACCAAGTTGATCAGCCTCATGAAACCAAGGCTGATATTTCACCTCCCATAATTGATCTAACACCCTCCAAGACTCAGCATACATACAAGCCCTTAAAATTACCTCACATCCTTTATGATTTTCCTCCAAAGCACTATAAGTACCTACGTGTGTTTGATGGGGAACATGATGCCATCACAACTGAAAAACACATTCAAGGGTTTGAGCATTTTATATATTTGTTTGAGATTGACCATGATGATTTTTGTATGAGGGCATCCTTGAAAGGGGACACCAAATAATGGTTCAAACATTTACAGCTAGAGACAATTAGCTCATGGATAGAATTCAAGAGTCGTTTTTCAAAGTTTTGAGGTAATAAGAAACCTCTAGACCTACAACTTATAGAATTATATGACTTGAAAAGGCAAAGCAATGAGACTATTTCCACATTCAGTAGAAGGTTTTCCATTATCTATTACAATTTTCCCAAAGAAATTCAACCCACTGAAGTTGTTGCCATGATCCATTATACAACAACTCTTCATCTAGATTTGTCTTTCCTCCCGATGGAAAGAATACCTAAGTCCTTACAACAAATTCTTAATGACGCTTAGGATATTTAACACTATATCCAAGCATGTAAACAGATTCAAAAAGACGATTTGGATGCTAAATAACATGAAAGTGAATATGAATAGAAAGTTGATTGGGATTTTGAGCATAGAGTTCTTAATATCACAGCTCCTCTTGAAGTTTTCAATGCTGATGATTTTGAAAAATATTATATTCCACTTATTAAAAAAGGAGGTGCTAATTTAGCTTCTGATCCATCCCATGATGAGCATGGAGTTGATTGTTTCATATATTCATTTGTAGTTAATCAAGAATATGAGATTGCATATGTTGTTGATTTTCATATATATGATGAATATGATGATGATTATCATGTTGACCTCCTAGAACAACCAACTGCATTTTCTCTATCATAAAATGTTCCTTTTCAGCAGTGTAATGAGAGAATCAGCCTACATATCACAGTTACAAAGAAGAAAGTATTGAATAAACTAAAGGGAATTCTTTACCTTTATGCTTTTCTTCATTTAAATTGTTGAAATAAAATTCTAAGATCATCATTGAAGTAAAGGAATGTGTGTTGATTCCATATCACACTGATTCACTGAAACAAATTGAAAAGAACTTGCAAAAATATTGTCATGTGTTTGATGACCCTGTTACTTATTATGTAGAAGGTTTTGTCAGTTCAAAATTGTATCGATTGCTCAAAGATGAATCTGAAAATGAGTGTGTTCATCCATCCAAAGAAATTGAAAATTGTGCATATGACAACAGTGAATAAAATGAAGAAGGTTTTGAATCAGGTGAAAGAGCCTTGCCATTGTGTTTTTCTTCTTTCAAATTGTTGAAGCAAAATGGTTATAATGTTTCAAATCAGAAATCCTCCAGGCATGATGTTGAATATGAAGAAAGCAGTGGACTTGCTAACGAAAACTATCTTCCAATATGTGTTTCTTCCTTTTAATTGTTGAAAGCAAATCATGAGATAACATAGGAAGCAAGAAAGTCTCATTGGATTCACAATGGCACTATTTTACATGAGAAAGTTGTTATCATTAAGGAAAATAGACAACCTTCTCATGCATTTAATGATCACGTGGTTGATTACAGGGAAGGTTATTTCAGTTCAGATTTGCAGCATGTGCTCAACTACCAGCTTCAAAATGAAGATGAAGTTGATCAAGAAATTGTTTTTAAAATCCATTCTCCTTCTCCTGAACTTGATGAATATATTCAACAAGATTTCCAGCAAGACAAGATGTTTCAAAGTTGTTTTCTTCCCCTATGAATGATGTGGTTGTTCAAATTCTAAGTGGCCTAGACATGGATAAGGATTCTGAAACTAGATCTATGGAAACTTCAGGAAGTAAAAAAACAAATGACATGAAGTTTCAGGAAAGAAACAAAATGATGTATGCCACTTTTTTATCAGGAATACCGAAAGATAATGAAGAGGCAATTAATTCATTTGAAAATGATGGTCCATGGGAACTCTAGACTGTGGAATAGTTCACGATTTTAGATTTTCACATTTGCAAGAAGATTATGAACATGAACTTATTCCCCTTCATTCATTTGAAATTCAAAATGACAATCCTCAAGCAAACTTCCAGAAGATTAGTAAAACCAAACCAAAATTGTTTGATAAACAAGAGGATAGTCTTGATACACTTAATATGGTCGTCATATTTGAAGATGTTCAAGGATGTATGAATTTTTTTGTTGATATGCATGAAAGAGTAGAAAAACCTATTGTTTCCATTTCATTTGAAAATGTTTTCAGAACAAAAGAAATAGAGAAAGAACAACAAACACTTATGAAAGAGGCTTGTATTTATGTTTTTTTTCATCAAGAAGAAATGATTTTTCATGTATTTCATGATCCTGTGGAATGTTATATGGAAAATTATGACAGTCAAAATTTAAGGCTTAGGATGGATTGTAATCTCAGAGATGAAGATAATGGCCAATCAATGTCAGTATTAGGCATGGGTTGTTTTACACCAGTGATTTATTTTCAGCCAGTGTTGTCTTCCTATTCGGGGGGTTGTTACTTTCAGTAGTGTCAACATATTTTCCATCCTCTTGATGGAAATCAACAGGGTAAATCGCATGAAAGCAAGAATGCAGTGGAATAAGTGAAACATGATTGTGGTATTATGCATGTGTTGGAAGATCCATTTGAAATTTTTCTAGAAACAATAAATAGTCCCAATGTTTTTGAAATTCT
This sequence comes from Picea engelmannii, assembly GCA_009831015.1. NCBI lineage: Eukaryota > Viridiplantae > Streptophyta > Pinopsida > Pinales > Pinaceae > Picea > Picea engelmannii. The sequence continues at coordinate 48,974 of ML800358.1, read as the reverse complement.
AAGATTCAAATTCATATATAACTTCTCGAATGGGTTATCATTGAACACGATTTGGAGAAAGCTTGTGAAAAGTAAAAAAATAGTGGATAAAATATTGGCATGGCTACGTTGGAATTTTGATTTCATTTGATTAGCAATACATTTGAGTAGTTAAAGTAGGTAGACGCAAATAATCTTGTGGATCAAGAATTTTCAAGTTTAGGTCTCCAAATAAAGCATTCAACCTCCAACTAAAAGCAGTGTGCAGATTGTGGTTTTCTATGAACATTGGTGAAAAGTCAAGGTATTATACGCACCTATTGTAAGGGAAGCCCCAATGAATAAGGCAAAGGGTCTACTGTTCTTTGCTACCTCGCAGGGAGGATAACCTCCCAAGTTGGAGCCCATGTTATCACTGTAAAAAAAAAATCATATGAAGTCCAAGTCTCAAGACTTAGAAAGAGGTTAAATTAGTATAAAGGAGCGATATACTGGCAGACAAGGCCACATATAGTGGACGGGAATAAATATAGTGGAAAGGTGAAGTTGATGGGACCCATACGGTCACATATCGCAAGCTCCACGGATCAATGGTCTTGGATCATATCGGGTTGTGAACTAACGTGTAGGTTAATCTTTTGAAAGAGGGTCGATAGGAGTACCACAGTTTCTCCTAGAGGCCACATGGTGCCACCAGATGCATACCAGGGAAAGAGGGTGAGCTTGAAACCGCTCAATCACACCTTGATGGCATGTGTCAAAATATCATTGAATATGTCAAATCGCGGGGTCGCATGTGGAAAGGGAAAGTTGATGGCCAATCAAATCATCTCGAGACACTTGTTTGGGTACTTTTCGTCCGTGAGATATCAAGTGAGAGCCGCCAAAAAATTGACTTGAAGGCTCATCATTTGAAATCAATAGCCGAATGTGATAATTCATTATCCCTGCAAGGACTTTCATCAGTAGCCCATGATTGGCACTCGATGATGACTTTCATTCAAAACATAGGTGACATTACTATATTTTGGGTGATTAACGTTTTTATTACATAACAGGTGACCACGAATCAAATTTTTCATCTAATTCTTGTACAAGACAAAGGAGGTAAGCTCATGCTTCCAGGAAAACTAGAGGAAATGAAGAACACAGGCCCAATGAATTTCAGTGAACCAGGATATTAAAATAATCTGGCAAAATTATCAATGAAGAAGAAAGAGAAGTTTATTTTCTGAATATTGGCAACAAAATTTCACACAAAGTCTGCAGATGAATGAGGGTTAGGTGAAGAAATTATATTAAATCCTATCATGAAGGATTTGATTATCAATTGCTACACAGAGATATATCACACACAAGATGGAAAGGATAAAAGGAGTAAGCAATGGAAGAAGGAGGTTAAAGCTAAAGTGGTTGAAAGTATTGGAGAGAACCATCTTGATTGGCTTGTCACCTTAAAGGAACAAATCACAAACCTGAAATAGATTTCAAGATAAATTAAGTATATTTCAGGGAATTTTTTGATGATGCAAACAAGTCGCGTTCAGAGTAAAAATATCAAATATGTCAGTTTTGGTTTATAATGCTCCTTAGAAAGTAGGAGCTCAGTTTTAGTACGTTAATCCCTTTGTAACTGATATCTATTTTTTGAATCTTGGGGAAGACGATCCGTTTTGAATTCCATATGTAACTTATCTATATATACTATCAAAAAAATAAATGAATGGTTGGACTTACCTGAGAGGGGTCTGCCCTCATAGCAAGAGAACTTTGTAGTTTTTTATGAAATTTTAATATAAGAAGTTAAGGTTTTTCTTAGATAGCCGAGATTCATCACGGTGTTGATGTTCAATGTGTTTTCTTGTCCTTAATATTCATGAATGTGTTTTTGTTGCTAGTAATAATCTTTAAGTAGTAGAAGGAATTCATTTTTTGTTGGTGCTCCTTCTCACATAGATTATACTTGTTATGTATTTTTGGTTACTGTTTCAGACTTCACTCATGATTGGTGCTCTTCCTGTAGTAGCCATCCCTCATGTTTCATCTTCCAATACTAAACCAAGAGATTTTCCCTCTATTAGATGCCTCTTGTTGATAGTAGTCTTTCCTTTCCTCTCCTCTTCCATCACATATTACTTATTTGGCTGAAAATCATACATATTTTGTCTTTGTTCCCTCTAGAAATACGTAGCTTATAACTCTTCATACTTTTCAGGAGAAGACCCCATTTCCCAATGGCCTTGCTCTTCTATTTTGTCCTACCACCTTTAAATTTTACACCATGGAAGGATTCCACCTCTGTACACACATTGCAAAATCTTTTTAATATCCTAAATAGTTATTTTCTCTAGAGAGCCCTCTCTGGTTGGAAAGGTCAGAATCCAAACTAAAGTTGGTTGAAATAGTTACCTCTATCATTTGTCATCCAGCCATATAGCTTTACAAAGTACTAACAAACACTACAAAAACCAACTCAATCCCCCTTTGTATTAGTCCATTAGGTGAAAAAATGGTTCAAAACTATAGAAAGTGGCTAAAAATTGTTTATAAATAGTATCAACACCAAAAATTGCTATACCATTTTGATTTTTTAGCCAAATAGTGAAAATTGGAACAAACTACCTCNCTTTGTATTAGTCCATTAGGTGAAAAAATGGTTCAAAACTATAGAAAGTGGCTAAAAATTGTTTATAAATAGTATCAACACCAAAAATTGCTATACCATTTTGATTTTTTAGCCAAATAGTGAAAATTGGAACAAACTACCTCTGAGATTCAAATGGTGATTGTGGGAGCGCCATGCAACAAAATTAGAAATCGTCTAGACTAGGTAATTCTTCTTCCCTTCCTCTTCATTTCCAATGGATTAAATTTTTAAATTAGGTTCCAAATTTTGAGTAATTTAGGATGTAAATTATGAAATTCAGTGTATGCGGGTTGTCTCCTATTAGGTCACGTATACGATGGGTTATACGCACCTATGAAAACTACAGGGATCATATACTAAGCCTTATACGTGACTATAATTGAAGAAACTCGGGTACAGACATGCAAACAATGAATTCTATGGATGATAACTCAAATCTTGACTTGTCTTTGGAAAGATGGTTCTTGAATGGAGAGAAAGAGATCATGAGGAGTTTGATGGTGTCGTGGATCGAGATCCGGGGGCCCAAATAGCTTTCAAATGATGTGGCTTATATAAATTTTTGGCACTCAAAGGGATGAGAGCCCAGGTGAGGTTGCTCGAGATGCTTGTGGGTTACTAGGGCCCTGAAAATGAAAGCTTCAACCTCGATGCGAAACCATTGAGGAGTGAAGTAGAGGACATCTACTTTTTTACTAGATTATCATGTTGGGGAGAGATAGTAAACTTCAAATAATGGGGATCAGTGAGCGGAATGACAATAGAGGATTACATCGACTCCCACTGTGTAGCAGGGACTCTAAAGGTCGGGAGTCAACTCCCAATTTGGGCGATAAACAATCTAAGCCTGAAGATTGTTGTCCTTGTATTTACCAGGATCATAGGTTTGGCCTTGTTGCACTAGGCATCGAGGCCCCTCATGTTCTATGCAGTACAGTGCATGAGACCCACAGTATATGACTGGTGTACCTCCCTACTGGCGAATATGAAGAGCCAGTTGACAGAGTGCAAACAGGGGAGTAAGAGGAATTTTGGGTTTGCCTCTATCCTATGGAGATTCTTCCTCAAGTGTGTTCTAGGTCTGGGACCTAGAGTCAATATTCTTCTGAGAGGACCTCGTGATCTAGCCATGGCACGATGCACTGAGGTAATGAGGCGACAGGGGGGAGATAGGGTGCCAACACCCTACAACGAGGATTTCTTCTACTGATGGAAGTGAAAGGTAATCACCCTAGATGATTATCCATATGCAGGGATTAACTTCAGAGGGGATCCAGACATGCCACTCCCACCAGGGGCCGCCTACGGGGACATAGGTATGTCAAATGTTTTTAAATATGTCATTTTTTTGTATTTCTGTATAATAGAACAAAAATATTTTTGGATGGTGCTTAAGTACTAAATAGACACTTGTGTAATGAAGATGTGGCTCTACGACGACTGGAAGGTTTCCTCAACATCGACGGAGGAATCGAGGAGATGAGGCGGCAGGAGAAGAAGCTGAGAGACTCCTACAAAACATGTAGGTGAACCTGTCTCGTTTGACTCATAGGATCCCCATGGTTCATGTATAGCATCTACCTAAAGCCATGCAACAATATGTGGTTGGTGTGCTCAGAGCTTGGGTGCAACTCTTTTGGTGTCTCGCAAACATCATAGTTTGTTACCATGACACACATCCGGTTCCATAGGCGTAGATGTCTTGGATATTCTAGTATCGGCTATATATGTGTATTCAAGGTATTATCCCAATTTTGTACGATAAACACCGTATTTTTTGAAATATATATAAAATAGGGATCTTTGGATTTACTTATATTTTACAATGTGTACATTGATGAGATTATTTTGTTTGCTTTAGTTATGTGAAAAATGCCAATCTAAAATGAAATTAGCATAAGCATCAGATAAATGATTAGAGCTCCTAGGAATGTTATAATAAGTAATAAAATCAAATTGTTTCTCTAAAAGACGTACCTGTAGGAATCGTCGGATTAAAGTAGGATCATGCACGTGGTAACCATCCTTAAACAAAAATACTACTAATTGGGAATCTAGGTGAACCTCTAATGAGAAAACACTATGTCATATAGCATCGTACAAAAGTTCTATAATAATGCCATATTCGACCATATTATTCATGGATAGCCCTAGGCATATGCCTCCTTAAGACACCAGTAGACCCTCGGGGGAGTACACCACCCAAGCGGCGGAAGCCAAGTTCCGTGTATGACGATTGGATCCATCTACGAATCCTAGGTAGACTTAAGACTACGTTGACATATGCCAACCAAGGGAAAACTCGATAAGAAAACTGAAGACGAAAAGAAAGGGAAAATATATATACACTAAATTACATTAGTATACAAAGCGTTCCACCCAAGCTTGGGGATCAAGCATAATATATTTTCAAGTAGAGCCCATTCCTGGGCTCGACCAACATATTCCCTTCATAATCTTCTAACTCATAGGATCCATTTTCTAAGACACATCGCATGATATAAGGATCGTGCCACATGGTTTTATACTTGCCTGCCCCGAGTGGTTATTTGGCTTGATCATACAAGAGGACCAAGTCGCCCTCAATGTAAAACCAAGGATAGAGAAACTTATCATATTATACCTTGACATGTCTTTTTCTCTCCTCTATAGCTATAGAGGCATCTCGACGCTGCTCGTCAAGACTCTCTAGGTGTACAAGGCATCACTCAAGATCAAAAGTGTTAGGTAGGAGCTTGACTGCCAACTCAAGAGAAGGGATTTCACATTCAATAGTTAATATAGACTCCACACCATGTACTAACTATAAAGGGGAAAAACCGATGGTAGTCTTGACCGGGGTTCGATACGCCCAAAGTGCGGGATATAGCATAATGTGCCAGTCGGACTTACTTTGGCTGACATTCTTTTGCAAAATTGTCTTGAGAGACTTGTTGACAGCCTCTGCTTGTCCATTTTCTTGGGGGTAATAAGGAGAATAATGACCATGTCTAAACCCCATATTAGATGCTACCTCTTCCATAATTTCATTCTAAAAGTGACTTCCATGATCAGTGATAATCTCACTCGGGATACTGAATTGGGCGATACTTTGATTGAATATGAAGAAGGTTGCAGTCTTCCCATCATATTTAACTATAGGCATGGCCTTGACCCACTTAGTAAAGTATTTGATGGACATAATAATGTGTTGATTCCCCCTAGCCAAAGTTGTGTTGAAATCCACGAAGTCCACCCCCCACATGGTGAAGGGACCGATGGTAATGACTAGGTGAAGAGGGACTGGATGCAAGAACATTTTTCGAGTGAACACCTGGGAGGGGTGACACCTCTTAACCACTTCAATACAATATTTAAAAATAGTAGGCCAGAAATAATCGGCTTGCAAGATTTTTTGGGTTGTCACAAGCTCGGATATGTGACCACCACAAGACCCACTATGGCAATCATTCAGGACTGACTCATCTTCTCCGTGAGTTAAAAAATTAATAAACATATTGTTTATTCCTCTAAGTTACAAAGTTCCACCGATGATAGTATAATTATTAGCTCAGTACCAAACATGTCATCGATCATCTCGTGAGAGATGTTGAGGGAACTTCAAAGTCTGAAGATAGAGAAAAATGTCGCCATACCAGGGGTCGGATGACGAGACAAGAAAAATTTGTTCATCTGCAAATGAATCAACATGGATAACATCCTCATCTAATCATGGAAATTCAGATATTAACTCCACAAAGACTAGTGATTTAATGGATTTCGTAGAAGCGAAACCAGGAACAAACTCTTATAAAATGACAATCCATTTATTATATTTTCCCCCTATGATATGCCTGGTAAGGATGTATTGAAATGTATTGACATCGACAACCACAGTACTCTTGCAAAATAATATAAAATGAATCAAACGTTGGACTGTGTGGACAACAGCCAAAGCTAGATTTTCAACGTGAGAATAATTAGGTTCAGACCAACTAAGTTTCAACTGAGATAGTATATAACATGCTTGCAGAGATCATCATCCTCCTGAACCAAAACCATACCAATCATCTCTTCAAAGCATCGAAGGACTCTTGGGATCTCTCATCCCAAATAAAATGGGTTTCATTCTTCAAAAGATGCATGAAACCCTTACTGATATTGGCATAATTCACTATAAACCGATGTATAAAGTTATCTTTCCCCTGTAAACCTTAAAGTTTTCTAATAGTGCACGAGGGATTCAATCAAATTATTTCCTCAAACTTTAATGGATCTACCATTATCCTGGTCTCAGAAACTAGAAATCCCAAAATATGACCAGACTTAATGTAGAATATGCACTTGTGAGGGTTCATCCAGATTCTATAGTAACGACATCTTTCAAAAAAAAGTCGAAGGTGCGTAGCATGATCCTCTCTCTTGGGAGAGTGATCAGGAATATCATCAAGGTAAGCTTTGACTATGTGTTTAAGATCATGAAAAGAGAAAGTCATGGCACGTTGAAAGGTTGCTCCAATGTTTTTAAGGCCTAAAGTAATTTTTTGGTATGCGAAAGTACCCCAAGGAAAAATAAATGTCATCTTGTGTTGATCCTCAGGTTTAATTTGAATTTGGTTATACCATGAAAATCCGTCCATAAAAGAAAATACTTCACTCCTCGCACACTTGTCAAGAATATGATCGATGAAAGGTGTCGGGAAGCTATCTTTACGACAAGCCTTGTTCAAGTCATGAAATTTGATACATACATGGACAGTTCCTTGCTTCTTATTTATGGGAACAGGATTGGATACCATTCATTCAAGGGAACCCCATAGATGAAGCCAACATTAAGTAGCTTCTCCACCTCTGCCTTAATAGCAGGGGCCTTCTGGGGATTAACAACACTAAGACGTTGCCAAACAGGTTTAGCATCCGGATAAGTTCTAATTTCATTCTTGACAATACGAGGGTCAATTCCTAGCACCTCTTCATATGACCAAGCAAACACATCCTGGAATTCCTTGAATAGTTTAGTGTAGATCAGGATTTCTTCTGGCGAACAATCTCCACTGATATTTACATTTTCAATCTTTCCAAGGGTACAAGAGATATCGATCGTGATGGTAGGAGAAATACTCGCCATATTTCCTTCGGCATAAATTTTGTGTGTATCAAGTGGAACTATGACATGACCGACTATCTCAGTCAAAGTAGATTGAAATCCATCTTGTTGGATTCTTTCATGCTCTGGGAGAAAATTAGATCAGTGATGAATATCATCCCAAGGTTTGTTGGAACCATTCATGGCTTCAATGATAGATTTTTTTGAAGGCAAAGTCTCATCGAAGAAATCATGTGAACAAGACACCAAAGTTTCCCACACTGTCCTAAGAATGGGATCCTCCTCGTCCGTCGGTGAGGTAACAAGATCGGGATCGATGGAAGAGTCAAGAACAAATACACAATCTTTGTTGTCGATAGTGGCATGTCCATTCTAGCATGGAATTGACCTTCACAAGACAAAATCAAGGAAGGTAGGGTCCATGGATAACTAAAACAGGAAGTGTGGAAAGGAATGGACCTCCCTGTCGATACTGGCCTACTAGACATGGCATAAACATGATGACTAGGTGCCTTGAAGTCGAAAGTACCCATAAGGGAAAAATACATTCTGACACCAATATTCTCAGTTGTTGGTTGAGAATTGTTGATCACAAGGATCAACGGTCCAATAGATGCATTAGGAATAGAGTACGCAAAGGATAATTGGTCGATCTTCACGATCTCCCCTTCATGAAGAAAACAAAGATTATGGAAGACGAATGATGCGACGACGACCATAGCATAGGTCCAATTGCATCCTAGTAATAAGTTATAATCAAGAGGTGCATCAACTACCTCTACCTCCACCTCTACCATATTCCCACCCAACTGGACTGAAAAGGCAGGGAGAATATCATGAGGATGGAAGGAATGACCTTCAAAGATAGTCAACATGTTCAATGACTTAGAAAGAGTTAGAGAACCAAGAGCTTTCCAACATATCAGGGAAATCACACATGTAGCAACGCCTTCATCAACAACCGCATGTTTGATGGTATACTTTGAGTACCCCACGTGGATTTGGAAATCCACATGGTAAGGCAAGCGAGGCTTCACATATCTGACGTCAAACTTGATAAATTTTGAGTCATTAGGTTCTAGAGCTCCTAACATAGATAGTAAGGCATTCCTCTATGAAGGAAACGTCTGGAGTACCTCCAAAGTCGACATCGCACAAGGGGTTTGACCCAGATCCTCAACAATAGAGTAGTTATGGGCAGCTCTTGCATTTGGATTGTGAGTAGAGAACTTGATTACTCCTTTCAAAATATGAGGTGGTGGATCTAGTTTTTCAATCTATAAATTCATTTATGGAGGAGGAAGAGGTGATTCTAGACTAAGAACATATTGTGAAGAGATATAATCTCGAGATCGAGTGGCTACATTAAATTTCACATCGACCATATTGATACACAAATGGTCACCATCTTGAAATGGTGGGCTTTGACTCCCACCAACTATATTTTTGGCATTTGAGGAACTCGAGGCCATGTGTTGATTATGTGGGAATGGATTCATCAGCTTGGTGGGCGGTAGAGATAATAGTCTCGCAGCTTCCACAAGTTTGGGGCATGAATGGGTAAGGTGATCATCTATTCAAAGCTTACAGGGAAACTTCACCTTACATCCTTCTCATTTTCCCTCTCTAGCATTATTATTCGTCTTCTCATTATTACCACTGTCCTTGGGTTTATTATTATTTTTCCCACCCTTGCGATTATTATGTCCTTTCTTCTTATTCCCTCCTAGTTGTTTGTTACCATTTGGGTTGGCCGACGATTGCACAGAGTGTATATCTGTCGACTGAGTGGGATTGGAAGACATAGACAAATTTGGTCCTCCTACAAACTAGTTTAGAGACAACTCTGTGAAATTTATTGTCGCCGAGTCTGCATATTTTACATTGGCAGTACCCACAATGCCATCTGCATGAGGTTCGGTCTTATGTATAGGGTCATAAGTTGGTCCTAGTCCATCCGAAATAATATGTTATAACATCCCACACTGATCATATATCAGATCTAGCTGTTGGGCTTTAAAAATCACTTCTTCCTCAGTGGTAACCCCGACTGTAGAAACATCCTTTGAAACAGGAGGGTGAAAAGACTTAAGGAACCATTCTAAAATAAAGGTCGGGAGTATAGGATTCTTAATCAACCTCTTCTGTCTACGCCACTCCTAGACATGGTCCAATATATGAGTCGTGGTGTCCTGGCATAAAGTCGACATAAGTTCTAGGTCAGTATCATAATGAACCAACAATTGGAAGTGGTTAAGGAAGGCCAATACCATTTGACTAAAGGTCCCATATGCCCCCCTAGGTACCTTGATATACCATTTCACACCGACTCCAATAGGGGTGAGTTGAAATAATATTAATCGAATAGAATCGTCATTAAGGGAATTCGAGGAGAAACATAGGTGAAAGGTAGTAACGTGATCACCAAGATCCTCTCCATTCTTCTTCTAATTTCAGAATTTTTAAGGAATCTTGGTGGGGACGAGGGGCCATGTAGGATCATGAATCATAGGATCATTCATCAACTTAGAGAATTCTAGTAGATTAAGCGTGCCCAAAAAAGGGATATGGGGTTGTGACACCTGGTCCCAATATCTTGAGTAAGATTTTTCTTGAGGAACTACAGCCCATCCAGGGTTCTGGTAATCACCATGGCCCTGTCTGTGATTATAATACCCTCCTCTGAAATGATTCATAAAAGGTTGGTTGGGCATCATTCCAGTAGGAATGTTCTAATGGGGGTTATAAAAATTTCTCCCAGCCGGATTGGATCCATGTTGGGGGTTTCCCAAAGCATGAAACTAACCTCCTTTGGGTGTGAATCTAGAGGATAGAGGTGGATTCGTCATGCCAAACGTATTGGTCAAAATGGGCACTGAGTAGGTAGGGGTGTAGGATGGAACTTGAGTAGAGGCTTGTCCACCAGGTTGGTTGTTCCACCCAGAAGCAAGAGGATTAGAGTTGGGGTTAAAAGTAGGAATGCCTCCAATATTAGGAATTGTTTGAGGGATTTGATAACCACCAAATGAAAATGAAGTATAAGTAGCTATAGTTCCCCCAATCCCAATGCTATCATTATGGCCAACAACTAGGATAGCATTCGAAAAATGCAAAGTAAAGTTCTGCATACCATAAGAAAAAGGACTAGAGGCCATAGGGATGGACTGAACATTATAGCCCGATGAGTGACCAAGAGACCCAAAAGGGTTCAAGGAAATAGATTGAGCATTCACTATAGGCCGAGTCGTAGTAATGATAGGTGCCTTCGACACTAAAACCATTGTGGTTGCAGGGGTCGAAAGGGTGCCATTAACTATAGTGGGTGTCAGAGTCGAAGGGCTGCTAGTGTCTTGAAGACTATGTTCAATACTCATTCTTGTAGAATCAAAAGTATGAACAGTGGATGTGTGTGTACCACACCTAATAACTCTACACCTTTTAGAAGGAAAAGACTCAAAATCTTGTGGTAACTGTAACAAGAAATGAGACAGACAGGGATGTTGATCCGACTCCATGATGAATTAAGACTCTAAAGAGGAAAAATCAATCCTAAGGCCAACTAGTAATCAAAGAGAACCCCAAAAGTCAAATGGCCAATATGTATACAAACGAGGTAAAGTGGCCGAGAGTGGCCTCCCTCCCTGAAGAAGGTATGTCTCTCCCAAGAGGGGCCTGAGACTCCCTGTTAAAGATCAGAGGTAAAATAATCCATTATAAGGGCCCTTGTGGGATTAACAACCATTCAATAAAATCCCCCCTAAGAGGTAATTCTCCATAAAGACTGTTTTTTGTCCGACCCTTATCTGACCTAGGGTACTGTTGACAGGCGAAATTGACCGCTCGTCAACTGGAGGGGTGGATCCGGTCCGGGGTTGTCTAAATAACCCAAGCCATTTGGGATGATCCACTCCGATGGTTTTAGCGGCTCCGTTGGACGATCTAATTCCTAGGAAAATGAAAGAAAAACTAACCTAAAGAAACTAATCTAAGTAAAAAAACAGCTACAACAAACTATATACAAATCTAAAACATATATATATAGTTTACTAACTAATATCATAAAACAATAATTCTATTTGTTTAAATGTTCATCTATCAACAGAACTAAACCTCAATTATATATGTGCAGTATTTACAGAATACAAATTTTAATCTAAATTTGCAAAAATCATTTGTAAATTGTCTTATGACAGCGAAGATATTATTTTTTATTTTTATAATTTTTATGAGAAAGGAATAAAATGAAAATTATCTAAACTAAGCAATTAAAATAAAAATACTAACTGTAAATATGAACTATAGGGATGAACAATGAAACGTGTTCAGATTACAAGAAGTATATATATTAATTAACTAATTGAATAACACTAACAAACTGACCTATAGGGGCGCTTCCTATTCGTCCTGTTCACATGTACTCGATTCAGCTGTTTGATGGGAGAAATCCGCACCAGATTTTCCACAAGCTTCTTGTAAACAGGAAGCAGCAATGCTCTTTGAATATGAATGACAGAACAAACAAGACATAAAAAAACAACAATCTTATAGTTTACAAATCATCACATTTAGATAAATCCTAGTGTGAAGATCTGTACATAACCGTTCATTTAACAAAGAAGATAAACATTCTATTCATTAAATTCAAACAGAGTAATTGTTGTGAGTAAAATGAGATACATCAAATATGGACAGAATTTAAATCATAACACATCAACCTGTAACAAATCTTGATATCTAAAGTAGTCAATAATTTCATTACAAATTAAAATGCACAAAAACTTGAACGAAAGTAAGATAAATTGAAGCTAAAGCCGTACAAAAAATCCACTTCTATTCGAGTCTGTATCATCATAAGTCCATAGTATTTGTTCTCCCAAGAGTTATGGGTTGTTTACAAAGAATAACAAGTATATAAAGGCCACAGGATAAGACAATCCTTGTGGAAAATATCAAAACTGTTTGCCCAAAAATATGGGAACAATCTCCCAGATTCCTATTTCTGCCTAAGACTAACAACCTAAACCAAAACTATGTAACAAAAAGCATGTTCTAAACTGCCACAGCATATCCAATTCCCATTGAAATTCGTCTGTACCTGTAGATGGACAAGAATAAACAATTTTAGATAGTGTTTAGTTGTGAAATCAACAAAAATCCAAATTTTATGACTAGCTACAGAGTCTCACGATTCTGTAGCTAGTCATATTTACAAACAAAATCGTTTTAATTAATCCAATGATAACAGAAATGTATGCAATCTATCAAACAACTCTTAATTACTAATTCAAAGAAAATCAAATCATTCAAGCTAAAACAAACCAAATCTTTTATGCCAATTTAAAACTAACAGAATCATTTTTTGAATCAATTCAAGCAAAACAAAACTGTATTCGATTTATCCAACAAATATTTTATACTAATTCAGAGCAAACACAATCGTCTATGCTAATTCGAAACAAACCAAATCATATTAAATTGATTCAATCAAAATAGAACTATATTCGATTTAGCAAACAAATCTTTTGCAAACACAATCGTTTGTACTAATTCAAAATGAAATCATTCATGCAAATTCAAAATAGACAGGATCGTTGTAAAAACATTGTTGAAATATCATACCTTGGTTGTAGAAATACGATTTGGTCAGGCTAACTTGGAATTAACAATGGCCGTGGCTGCATCAACATTTTTGAACACGATAGATCCCATGGTATTTTGCCTCTTATCGTTGGCTTGCAGTCTATCATTTTCCTTAGAAAACACAGTCACCCGGTCCTCCAAGGAATTAATTTTGGATTGCAACAGAGGGATATTAGTGTAGTATCGTTCGAGCCAAGAGTTGCATTGAGTGCACTGTTGTTGATCAGGACGAGTCACTACAGGTGAAGCATCCTTTAAATTACCAGGGGTTCCACTGTCAAACTTGATCTCGGGGAAGTTAAGGTCATTCTTAAGGCACGGTGGAAGGTTGGACACATAGTCATAGGGTTCAAAAGAATAGGGGCCATGAGAGTAAGGGTATTCCTTGGTCAAAAATCGCTCAATCTTAGAATCTGAGTCTTCACTCAAAACAATTGGCTTCTAGTCTGTGTTTTGTTTGGGCTTGTTACGAGCACACCTAGATACCCATCGTGCAGCCTTCTTACCTTTGTTGTTGAGATCTGTATTGCCCTTGCCTTTCTTTCTTGCAGGCCTCTTCACAGTATTAGCTTTGTCTCTCGAACATAAATTAGGCATGGTGTTGGGTAGGTCAGCGTTGGAGTAGGTCGAGGGTTTGACAGCGGGTAGGAGGGTAGGAGGTGGCATGGCAGGCCCAACAAGGGTTTCAGTGACCACGGTCTTGTCCACTTGAACACATTCAGGAGTGGAAAATACCTTCCTTGATAGGAAATCTTTCCAACAGTCACCACTTAGCCTCAAATGATGAACAATAACGATTTTGATCAAACAGTGATGGAAGAGGCTGGAATCATCCTTCTCCCTCTTAAATCATTTAGACATTTTATACAGACTACGTAGGAGGTAGTGAGGCATATTCAAAGGCAAATCTATAAAATTCATAAGCAGTCAGAGATGGTAAAGAAACACTAAACCAAATCTACCTTCACAAGTCACAAATTTCTTAATAATGGCTAATAAATCATGCCATCGAGACTTAAGAGAAGTGACTGGCATACCTTTATCACAACTGATAATTTTTCTTGAGGTAAAAAGGAGCGGCCATGGCACTTCATCCACCTTCGAATTCTTAAACCACCTCTACCCCTTAGCTGGCAAACCTGTGGCTGAACTGAGGAATTCTTCGTTCAATTCAAGTTGAATGTCTCCAACTTTGGCCCTGCATCCATTGAATGTGAGGGAAAACTGTTGAGCGACCGCGAGGTTGAAACCCTCAAATTTTTGGATGAAAACTAACCACCCATTTCTCTCCAGGTCCTCACGAGTGTTTTCAAATAACAACAGTGTTTGGATGCCATTAGTTTCTATATGCACTACAGGGGCCATAGAAGAGAGCACACAGTCAGCAGGGTAAATGGTGAGGAGGTTAGAGAGGCTAGGCACAGGACCAATTCCCATAGTTTTCTCAAAACCAGCAGAGGTAGCCTGAGATGCAAGGAAAACATTAACGCTTATGCATGTGAGGGTGGTGGAGTGAAATAAAACCATGCAAAACATTCATTTCAACATGTACAATCGACGACGCTTTGGTGATTCAAATCACTATTGGTGTGTGTTAAAAACACTGTAAACGGCATGCCAAACAAATAACCATTGAAAACCATGACAAGTCGATCTGAATATTTGACCAAACAATAGAATTTGTATGATTTAAAACAAAACAACATTTTGAATATAGCACCAAGTATTTGATCATAAAATGTATGCGTTCCATGAAACCATTGCACCAAGGATTTAATCAAAGACACCAAGAATCATTGCATGGCGAACCTACAAATTGAAACCATATCAACAAAAAATGCAAAGTGAATAAAGGTTTGGTGTTTTGACACATGTATGACAAATATCGAGTTAGAATTGAAATGACCACATGAACAAGAACATTCATAATAATCCAGTGGGGATTTTAATGCCATCGACATGACTTGTGACTCGAGGTTTTCACACTTGCAGTCATGAAAATGAAAACAAAAGGCAGGTGTGCAAATGCACAAGATAATCGTGTCATTTTATTTAAAATATTGTGATGAGTATTAAGGGTTCAAAACCCTTGTGTAGGCATCTTATAAGGAAACGGTAAAATTGCAAAATGGCTGCCAACAGGTACCTGCAAAATAACCCCTGCAAGTCACCTATGTGGCACCTAATTCAAGCAATTAATAAACCATTGTATAAACGATGCACAAGAGAACAATCATAAGTTAGTTCCACCATATGGGTAGGGTAGAAAACATTGAAACCTTGAAATCACCACCTCTCACGGAGGTAAGGGAACTACCAATATCTCTAGATACCAATAGATCCCAAGAAATATCTTTGATGCTAAGAAGGTATCAGGGGGATATCCCTTCAACCAACCTCACACAACCATGTGATTAACTCTTGTGTGAGAAGAGCCTCCTGATATTATCGATTATATCTTAAAATATTGTGTAACTGCAAAGAATATTCTTATCCCTTTTTGTGGATAAAGTAAAATATTATAT
>ML800358.1:20102-33047 GCA_009831015.1 Picea engelmannii | reverse complement strand
ATTGACAATTCGGCCCTATTATTCCTAGACAAAGTCAAATGTAAATTAGAAAGGTAAAGTGTATAGGTCATCCCTGACCTAATTATTGGGGGGGCACAACTTGTATTTATAAGATGCCTAGCACCTCATTTGCACACACACTCATCAAGCTCTCTCTATCAAGTGTGCAAGTCTGAGAGTGACGCAACTAAAAGGAGAAGTGATGCAACTATAAGGAAGAGTATCTCAATAAAGGTGAAGGTTATCGTGGTGAAGGACTATATTGGTATAAGTGGTGTGCTACTCTATTCTGGTTAGGTTTTTTCATGTATTTTTTGTTTGGTGAGATATCCCTTGTGAGAGACACTGCACTTGCTTATTAAATCTATATTAAAGAAGTTTTGTTGGGTTTTCTTCCCCTTAAGGTTTTCCCAGGATAAATGTTTGTGTAGTCTGTGATTGTGTTTCTTTCAGTAAGATCCTTATTATGATGTTTTTATCATGAAGAATTAATAATAACATATTATGAAAGAAACTTTAACATGCTATCAGAGCCAAGCTAAAGAGAGCATCTTTCACAGAAAAAGAAAAATGTCACTGTTGTCGTACAAGAAAATTATGGTTTCTTATTAAAGAGGAATTTCATCCCAAAGATCATCTAGAAAAGTGAGCCCTGGCCTAAGGAACTCATTGGCACCTTCAACGCATCGTTTCAGTGGATAGAACTCCCGGAAAGTGAAACCCTAGTTTTCACCAGTACCAAAAAACCAGAAGTACCAGGAAACTAGAAGTACCAGAAAACCAGAAGTACCAGAAAACCAGAAGCACCAGAAGACCTGAAGCACCAGTCCAGAAATTTATTGGTCCAGTTTCAAGGGTCTGTTGGAAGCCCCACAATATTTTCACCTTTTAAAGCGACAAATAATAATTTTTGTAGCTTCCTATGCTTTGTCATATAAATATTGTTATTTGAAGGTGAATTGTCAGTTGTAAAAGGGTGTTTTTATTTTTCCTATTTTTTGTTTTCATGCTTCGTTCATGACTAAAAGCATGAATGAAGCATTGAAAATTATAATTATATTTCAATTATGTCTAAGGATTATTTCTCTAGAAGGGTAAATTTTCTTACAAATCTTTAAAGGAACGTTGTTTTGCTTTGAAACTTATCTCCTATCAATAAAAAAGTTGTTTTAAGTTGCTCATGGGTTATGAGATATTTCTTGAGTACTTAAATGATACACCAAGAATCGATTGGCAATAGACTATGTTTTTGTTTCATTTATAATTGTTGGTAAATCATTTTTATTTCGAATGGTCGTTATGCATTGGTTCATAAAGCACCTCTTCTCCTAACCTTAGAAAATCAACACCACCCTTTAAACAATGATGGGATTAAAACACACCAGGTCTTGTTATGTACTCTGTTTGAGGTGGCGATTTGAATCGGCAGGTTCATCATTCCAAGTTAAATTATTGGGTTTCGTCCTGTACTACTGGAATTCATTGCACAAAACGCATGATTTTTCATGTTTTGAAACCCCCTATGCTCTCATTTTGGTCGCACAAAGGTATTGATGACAATTATTCCCTTGGTTTTTTCTCTGGTTTCCTCTGTTTTTGAAACCCTTCATACTCACAGTGAAATCTCTCTGCCTCCATGATTGCTTGTCTGAAACCTTATGTCCCCTGTCGTCTGTGTCGAACCAAATGGATCCCAAACCTTTCTTTTGTATGACGATGCAAGTGATGACCTCAAGAGTCAGGGTTGGGTTGAGTTTCTCAAACAATTCCAGGGTTACAACTTGCAAGCAGCCCAGGAGTTTTCCCTCTCTTTCGATGGATGTCGAGTCAAAGTGGGTGATGTTCAATTGGAAATCACCGAGGAATTTTTGAGAGAGGCAACAAGCCTTCCCCTTACCAGGAAAAAATGATTTAAGAATTCCAAGTTGGAGGAGGTTCCATGGAGTCTGTTCATTACCTCTCAGAAGATCCAGTGTTGTGACAAAGGTATGCCAATTTCTCTGTTGAAATATAGATGGCATGGTTACTGGTTGTGTTAAGGAAATTTGTTACTTGTGAAGGACGCTACGGGCTTGTTTTAATTTACCACATAAGAATGTTAATGCACTTCATTGGTTTTCATTTAAACATGGTATTTTATTTATTGAGGAGTTTATATAAAATGGCTAAGAGATATAAAAGGCGGAGTTTGAATTCTACTTTATTCCACCATGGGTTAATTAGTTTGTTGTTAGCCCATCATTTGAAACTACAGGACGACAATTGGGATACTTTCCTAACTCACAACAACTTTGTTACATCAAATCCTGTAGATATTCCTATGGTTGATAAGCCTATGCTGGAAAATCCCCCTGTTCCTTCTAGTGACAGACCAGTTCTCTTATGCAAAGAACCTTGTGATAAGAATGTGCTTGATGAGCCTATGTTCAAACAACGAGATGCTAACCCTAGAGTCATTAAATATCTTTAGTATGAGCAGTATATTTGTCCTAACACCATTTCAAAGACCGTAAATATGCCCTCGCGCAAACTGTCAAAGAATAATTCAGACATAGGGTTTAATAACAAAAGAGCTGGGAGATTATTCTCGAGGAGTTTACACAATAAAAATAAAGCTCATGTGAGATTAATCAAATCAATCGAGGTCCATGAGAGCTTTGATTCTGAGATCAAAAATTTATTGTCAAGGGAAGACCCAAATTACCATAAACCGGATCTCAGTTAGACATAAAATTTTGTAGATAATTTGCCACCATGCCTGAAACATAACGAAGATTTTCTAGAGATCAAACTCAGTCAAAAACCCACAGTGGACAGTGGTATCATTTTGACACACAGTCATGTGTTTCCTCAACCAACTATTCCAGATCCACGGTGTGAAGTGTGTTTTCATTGGATAGCCAAATATTACACAGATGTCCCTTTCCTTCAAGCGAAGATCAAAACCCTCGCAAATCAGATTGACTCATTAAAAACTGAAAAACACAAACTCAAGATCAATGCAAAAAGGAAAGGAAAATGATTGAAAAGAACTAGAAATGTCATAATAAAAAAATGTTGAGTGTGTCAAAGCAGTGATCAACTCTGAAGTTTTATGAGTCAAATTTATTATTTAGTTGAAAGTTAAAGATTTGTTTTTATCTTAGTTGTCCTTTTATTGATTTATTTTTACTAGTATGATTTGAATTAGATTTTTGTTGTTTAAAATAAGACTACCTACAAAATCAACATATTTTGTAGCCAATCAACTCTCATAAAAAATTTGGAAAATATTAGTTGAATAAATGCCTAATTTCTTCATTTCATTTTCTTTCAGGATATCATGTCCCTTGTGGTGATCTCGAAAGATGGAGTATTTCTAGGCTTAGTTAATTAGCCATTTCTTTTGACTCATTTTGTAAAACAGAAACAAACCTTTTATAATTTTGGGAGATACAGTTTGATATTGAATGGTTTTATCACCCTCAATTTTAGTAATTAGTAAATCATCTTAAGATTTGATCCTATCTTAGAATATAGGATACTATGTTTTACTGAAATCTTTAAATACACAATATTTTGTAATAGAAGACATCTTGGCCTAGGGATGAAGGTGGACGATTAATTCACAAACTTGAATGGAACAAAAATTTGCATTTCAACTTTAGCTTCCTGTAAATGGTGTTTTCGTTTATGGTTTGTTTATCCTGATAAACTAATAGTTTTTTGATAGCTTTAGAATTCACAATATGTTATGTTTTTGGGATAATTCTTTTTAAAATATCGTGTGTATTTGATGCTTCAAATATTAAACAGAGTGCTCATTTATTCAACTCAAATGATAGGTTTTCTCTTTAATTTTTAGTTGAATGATTAAATGCGCATTGTTACAATTAGATTTATCTCAAATGTAATCTCTTGCAATCATAAGTTCATAACAACTATTTGTATCATTCGTTTTGTTATTAAAACTCAACTGCCAACACATTGTTCTGCATTTATTTAGAACAATTTTAAGGTTCATTACAGGTTTCCCTCTTGGACAAGGTGGTTGGATGTTCTCTAATCGTGTGGATTTTTGGATGCATATCGTTAAATCACTAACAAGTTAGCTTATTTATGATTTCTGGCATTTAATCAACACTGAAACTCGAATATATGGTTTTGATTTTGACTATCCACATATTTTTGTTTCATAGTATCTTTTCTTATTAGTTTAGATTGATAAGGAAAAAAGCAAAAAAATATCTTATGTGCTTTCTTTTATCTTCTTTTTTCAAAGAAATCATTTTTCTCATTGAGTTTTGTAAGTTTAGATTAAAAATTGCAGTGTGTATATCATGTACATAAATAAGATAAGTAAATCTGCTATTTAATATATCTACAATAGTTACGTCATACTTATGTACGTATACTTATAGTAATTAGTAATTAGTTAGTTGTTTCATTCTTTTATTTGTTTTTTTAGGACTTTTAGATTGGCTAAATGAGCCATTAAACCCGTCAGGACGAGTTATACCAAACATCTTGGTTTATTTAGACAACTTTGGACTGGACTCGTTCTTCCAGTTGACGAACGGTCATTTTTGCCCGTCAACAAACGGTGGTAGAAGGAGGGCTTGAATACAATTGATGGCACGTGGAAGTCACAAGACTCATCCCCCACACACTCGCTCCCCTATAGTAACAAGGAGTCATTCTGACAACAATTTTACCTCTCAAACAACAACTACCTCAAACGAAAATCCCCAGATTCTTGTTGAGCCAGTAACACCAAACCCTCAAGGGTTCGACGTACAAGAAATTGTTTGTCAGTCATTTTTATGGACACAAAGTGATTTGGCCCGTATCAGACAACCTGGTCGACCACTGAATCAACCTCTATATTTCTCTGATATCAGAGAGAAACTTGAAGGGACTGGTCTTCTTTTAAATCCCATAGATCCTGACCATACCCCTACTCTTGGAGTCAGAGGATATGGTATTCCACCTTCACCACCTCATTCATCTCCTTCCACTTCAGGAGGAGAATCTTCTGACGAAGGCAGTGCGTCATCTGAACCATCTCAGCCTTAGACACCACCTATACCCATGGAAAATCAAAACAATCTCGCCAGACCATGGCTCAACCAAGATGTTGTGGCCATACCTAGACCCCAGTACCCTTTACCAAAACACCTGGAGAAATGGTTACCTAAGTTCAATCCTGATTCTAAACAAATCACCGAAGATCACATAAAAAATTTCATGCTAGCCATTAGACTCCAAAGTTTAGAACACGAAGATGTAGTATGTAGACTTTTTCCTTACACATTTGAGAGAAATGCCTCTACATGGTATTTTTCCCAACAACCTCACACCATTCTATCTTGGGACAAATTCAAGTCCTGTTTCCTAGAGAAGTTTGCAGATGATAAATCTCCTGAAGTCTTAGTCATGGAACTCTCCAACTTAAAGATGAACCCTAAGGAGAAAGTAAAATATTTTAACCAAAGGTTCCTCACATTAAAAAATCGAATCCCCATTGACTCAATGCCTACAGAAAACCTCATCCTGGCATATTACACCAAAGATTTACACCATAATGTAGAAATTTGGGTTAAAAGGTCTAAGAAGTCAATTTTACTGGAAGCCTTCGAGGAGGCAAGCCAGATCAAAAAAGATATTTTTAGCTTGAAAGATAATCTTAGTAATGAGGAAGAAATAACCCCATCTTCTAAGAAGAAAATAGAAATTCTTCCTAGATCTCCCCAAACCAAAACTCAATCAGAAACCTCGGATTTGGAAAGTTTACAAAAGGTCATCCAAAAATTATCAAATCAAGTTGTATACTTGAAGAGATCAGCTAAAGAAGCATCTTCAAGCAAAGGAAGTTACAAACCTTCTTTTAGAAAACCTTTTCCCTCAAACCTACCAAACCCAACCCCTAAGGGTCTCAATTTTGAAAGCTTACAATACGCTATACAGACTATCCTTGAAGCACATGATAACTTAGTCCCCCCTGAGAATTCTAAGGATGTGGTTGAAGAAGAAACAATCGAAGGAGAGGAATCATCTCCCAATGTCTCCGGGCATTTTTCCGACAGTAGTTTTCAAGAATAATTTGAAACTGTCTATCCTTACAACACCAGAAGCAAAACTCAGAGTAAACCCTCTTCTGAAATAAGTACTAATGTGCCTCAGAAACAATGTAAACAAAATGAAACAAAATATAATTTAGCAGCCTCAAGTTTATAATATGATTTGATTGAAGACCTAAATAAACTTAGAGATAATATTTTTTGTTTACGAACTTTTGAAGTTTCCTTTTCTTCTGCAGAAAATGCTTCAAAACATTGCAAAAAACAGTAAAAACAACAATCTGAATAGAAAGAAAATTGCAGAAATCAGTCCCAAAATGGCTCAAAAGGTCCCTGCTAAAACAACACCTAAACCCTCAGATAAAAGGGACCTCACTGAAAAAACTGTATCAAATGTAAATAAATTAATTTCAGGGTCAGTGACTAAAAATCAGCAGAATTTTGTTGTTAATACTCGCAAGAATGTCCCACCTTTTTTATTAACTTTTGGAATTTTCAATAGAAATGTATATAATTGCATCGTATATTCTGACACATCATCAAATGTGATGCCTTTGTCTGTTTTCCAAAAAATCAATGCTGAAGTTCAACCTTCTAGTCTTAAAATCATTCAGCTCGATCAGACGAATGTTAAGGTAATCAGTAAACTAAAGAATGAACTCGTTAGGCTACAGGGGTACTTAAGCCTACAAGAAAATGCCTTTTTGGCTTATAAATGTCGAGGCCACTTTTCAAAGAGCAATGGATATTTATTTTTGTGGTCTCATCAATCAATCCATAGTGGTCTATCTTCATGACGTTATTGTTTTCTCCAAAAACAAGAAAGATCAATTGTATAACCTTAGGTTTGTCCTACATCGATGCCACAAGTACGACATATCTCTCAACCCTAAGAAGTCTATATTTGTAGTGGAACAAGGCAAAATTCTCGGATTCATAGTATCCAGTGATGGGATGATCATCAGTCTCGAAAGAACTCAAGCCATTGCCAAACTCCCTCCCCCCTCCTCCAAAAACTCTATGCAATTTTTTTTCGTCCAGATCAATTTTGTTAGAAGGTTTGTACCGAGTTTTTTAGAAATGGTAAGGCCATTGAAAAACTTAATTAAAAATGATGTTCAGTATCATTGGGGACCATAGGAAAATCAAGCTTTTGATTCCATCAAAAAATCCATAGTAGAGGCTCATTCCTTAATGAGTCCTGATTTTTCACAAGATTTTACTCTATATACGTTCACCTCTAATCGATGTTATGTCGTTGTATTGACCCAAAGGAACACTAAAATAAATGAAATCCCCATTTCCTTTATGAGCTCAGCCTTCAAGGGAGAAGAGCTTAATTACCCAGTTGTAGATCAACAGGCTTATACAGTTTTTAAAGCAGTAAAACATTTTTTATCGTATCTACTGAAATCCAAAACTAAAGTCATTGTGCCTTATCCTGTTGTCAGAAACTTGTTAGTACAAAAGGAATTGGGTGAAAAATGGGAAAACTGGATGACATCGTTACAAGAGTATGGCCTCGAAATTACCCCTTCGTAAATTTTCTGAGGTCAAGGTCTATGAAAACTAGTGGTTGATTCAGTTGAAGAAAAACAAAGTAAAATTAATGTCTTAACTGTAAATCAGCATAGTCAAAATAAAATATGTTGTACACAAGTTGTTTCTAATTCTTGGTTTGATGACATTAATTTTTATCTAACACACGGTTCTTCTCCTCACCATATCGATCCAAAAAAGAGGAGAGCATTAAGAATAAAATCTGCACCTTTCTAGCTGGTAAATGGCATATTATTCCGTAAAAATTTTGATAACGTCCTTATGCGTTGTTTGGAAAAAGATGAAGCGGATAAAGTGTTATCTGAACTGCATTCAGGAGAAGCTAGTATTTATGGAGGAGACACTATTTCTCACAAAGTATTAATATCTAGGTACTATTGGCCCACGTTATTCAAAGATGCCTTGCATTATGTCGTAAATGCATAATACGCCAAAAGGCTTCTGGACGAGTACAGAAGGAAACATTCCCTTTTCAACCTGTTTTGGTAGATTCTCCTTTTCGACAGTGGGGTATTGACATTATAGGGCTGATTAACCCCACTTCCTCGCAACAACATAAATACATCATTACAACAATGGATTATTTTACCAGATGGTCCGAGGATTCACCATTAAAAGTGGTAAACACTAGTTAGGTAATATATTTCCTTAATTCAAACATCATTACTCAATTTGGGATTCCTGAATGTTTGGTCTTCGATAATGCTTCTTATTTTTTGTCCCTCGATATGATTTCTTTTTATTTAGAAAAAGGGATAAAACTGAAATATTCTACCATCTATTACCCCCAAGGAAATGGCTTAGCAGAATCAAAAAACAAAAACCTGATCAAAATCATCAAGAGGACAGTTTCCGAGAACCACAAAAACTAGCACAATGCGCTTTCTAATGCACTCTGGTGTTATAACCCTAAATTGCACTATCCCTGCTTACCTGGCATCAGGCCTACTCATTTCCTTTCCTTGCCTAAGCCATGCTGAACAAACTCTTCAAAAACCTCCTAAATCAAGTAACTCGCGCCCTAACCTAGCACTGGGCGCGTTGGGACGCTGGCAGGCTTTCTGCAGCACGCGTGTGAATGCTGGTTGGCCCACTACAGCCCGCGTTTACCTAACAAAGCAAAAAATTAGGAAAGTTTCCACCGGGACGAAGAGCGTTTTGTCAGTTAACTGGAACTCCCAGCCATGCATGGCCGAGAGTTCGCCTAAAACCCTAGCTCCCTCTAGCCTATAAAAGGAGGGGTAGGGGTACTATTCAAAGGAGGAAAAATCATAGCAAAGAAACTCTACCAAATTGCCAAGTCCATTTTGTCCCAACCCTTTAGCCTTGCCTCAAGCTTTAGGAGAATTTCAAGCACAAGCAGTTGGAGGACAAAAGAAGAGGAGGAGCCCAGGATCAGGATCGTGGAACGGTGGCCGGTCTCTAAAATCATTGTAAGTTGATTCATATTGAGATTAATGAAAAAGATACTTTTCCCGTCCTGAATACATGAGTCTTATTTATGTTATTTGATTTGTGTTTAATCTCTAACCCCCTAGTAGATCAATAGCATGCATGTGTAGTTTTGTCTTGATTGCAGGAAAGATTTTTGGAAGGAGCAGCAGCAGCAAGGAGATAAAAGCTCAACGGAGGATCTACTTCAACCGTCGATAAAAAGGTTAGTTGATTCTTCCCATGTTTGCATGAGAAAAGGGGTTAAGATTTTGGGTAGAAGGTTAAAAGTTAAGTCTTAAGGGTCATGATCTGCGTACAAGTTTAAATCCCTAGCTTGTTAGTCCGTAGGGTAGAATACCCCACAACAAAATTGGTGACTCCACTGGGGATATTTTTACTCTTAGGGTTTCCGGATTTGGTTAAAAATCTTTTTGGTAGTTCAAAGAAGTTCAGTTTCTATTTCTTTGTTTCCTTTTTGTTTTCTGTTAGGTCAATGCTAGCAGGGAACTTGGTTATCAATACCATTTTTCCTTGACGGATACTTGACATTCATTTTCGGGACACACAGAGGTACACGCGGCCTGCAGAAGGCCTGCACACGTGTACCCGCGCCCTAAGTTTCTACAGAACGTGTTTGCCCACGTGTTGCAGTAGTTTCAGTAGCGTGTAGTTTTCAGGAAGCTCGAGAGGCAGTCTCCTCTTCCCTATCAGAAGTTTATCTTCTCAGGGGGCTTTCTGGATCCTGTCTGGGTCTTGATTGGTTCAGTGTCTTGTGTTTCAGTCTGTCTTGTTGTGTTGTTTTTCTTTACGTTGGTTTTTCTTTTGTGAAAATATTCCTTTTCTGTTAAAGTGATAGCATCTAAGCCTGTTAGAGACTGTGGTTGTCAATACTAGAATCCTTTTTCAGGAATAGACTATCTGTGTGTGATTTTATCTCAGTTTTTATACAGACCCGCGGCCTGTTTAAGGCTAGACCGCGGGTACCCACGCGCTGTAGAATCTCAGCACGCATTTGCACGTGTGCTGTATTGGTGACAGTCGCGGGCTTGATTGGCATCTTTTCAGCTTAGGTGGGGCAGTCATCCCCTCCTGTGGTGAGAAGAGCTCCTCTCAGGGGTCTAGAGTCTGGGGCTGCACAGTCAGCAGATTAGGGAAGTTCACCCTTAGCTTGTGCTGGTTATTTTGATTTTTTGATAGAAAAGACAAAAGAGAAAAAAAAATTGTTTTATGGTTTTTAGGCAAGTGCTGGAATTAGTGCTTTCTTGATTGCTTTGTTGCATTTTTGTGCTCTGATTCTGTTTGCGATCTGCGCTTTAAGCCAGATTTTTCTTTTTATTCTCTTAGTTTTGATCTTGTCATCATTTTTCCTTGTTGTGTTATTTTACAACGAAATAAAAAAAAAATTATTTCATTTTCTTCTTGATTTGAAGATTGAGTTGTTGCATCAGTAGCTAGGAAAGAAGTCTTTTTGCATAAGTTTTTGCAGTGCATGTCTAGTATAAGTAGCTCGCAGATCTGAGTGAAAGTCCTCTTCATTTACTGCATAAAATCTTAGTAAATCTGAAAAAAGAAAGAAGTCTTTCATTGAAAAGTTGTTGGTTTTGCATTTTAGAAAAAGTTTGTTTCCAAGCATTTCTGTGCATTTTGCTTTGAGTCTTTTTACACACCATCAGTTTCACTTCCGCACCTTGAGATTTAAAAAAGCCCATCAAAAGCAACGCTAAATAAAATCAAGTAGAATTTTCTGTTTGTAGGGTGCATACATTAGCTCAGGATAGGGCCTTGGAATAGGATGGAGAGTAAAATCTCCAAGGCCACCCAAACCAAACATTGAAGTCTGTCAATAGGGAGTGTAGAAGTCCAGTTACGAAAAGTCATTCAGGACCCCCCTCTAACACAGGGGCTAAAAATGAGGTCGCGTAAGGAAAGGTAGCGGAGATAACCCCTCCATAGTTGGACCGAGCATTGCGGAGAACACATATAGAGGATCTGTTAAGGGATTCCGTCGTTAGCATTTGCCACGAAGCTTCATGGGTCTTGAATCCGTTCGAGGTCCTCAGTCGTCTTCCGGAACACTTGCTCTCGATACCCTTGACAGGTTTCGGGCTTGATACCTTGCTCATTGTGGTCTACCCGACTGCCGACTGTACCCGCCTGATGATTGTTCACATGCTGGAAAACTAGTTGCCTATCTTTTCTAGGGACATACACAGGTGACTGCGGGGGTATACCGCGGTACCTAGGATGGACTTCGGACCAACGCTTTGCAGAGTAGACCCGTAGGGTGCTTCCGTATTCGAGTTGCACTTGCACTGGTAAGGTACTCTAGTGTTCGTTGTTGTAACTGTTCTTCCTACTAATATAGTGCTTTCTTGATTTATCTTCTACGGGCTTTCTTTTAGTGCGTGTTACTGTTTGTTCGTGTAGAATACCTTAGCGTGTCGTGAATCTTCTCACACAGTGGAGGATTCAGAGCTCCGCCGGTCACGAAGGCTTCTGGGCCTGCTGCCGGTTATCCTGGAGCCACCCCCGCCACCACTGAGGCGGAAGCTAGACCATCAAGGGTCTTTCGAAGCAACTGGGGCTTTCGATCCAGAAACCCCCCCCGAGGAATCGACCGCTAATATTGGATTGGTTGAAACCTCAAACATTGATATCTGGACACCGGTTATAGTACCAGTCCGATTTACCAAACTCCTGTCAGCACCACATACAGCTATGACAACAGACGCTGCTACTTCCTCTGGGATTTCTTCCATTCCCATCATTGTTTCTACCACAGGAGAAGCATCTCCTAACTTACCGTCGGCGGTCAGGACCACCATGGCCCCGACTGCAACTTCGTCGCAAAGTGGACTGACCCCATCTATCGTGGCGGCCACAAATCCCTTCACACCTAGTGTGACAGGTGCTCCGTTTTCATACGGTATGCCTAGTTCAGGAACGAGTCCTGCACTCACACACTCCACTTTACAATCTTTGGGTCTAGGGGAAGGGAGCTCTAACGCTCCTCTGTAAGGTCAACCTGGGGGCATTCCTGTCCCTTTCAATGCTTTTCCTCATGCTGGAGGTCACATTCCTCCTTCGTCCCCGTCGCTTGGTGGTCCGCATCAGTAGACCACCGGGCAGCCCGCACACACAAGTTCACTTGGAGCCGGGAGTCAATGACAACCTTTGCAAACTCTATCGGTAGGTTCGTCACCATTTGTTTGGAATGGGACGTTTGGTAACAACACGCTCACACCCACTGCTTTCCCATCTGGGGGCACTCCTATCTTAGGACAGTCTAATCCGACACAGGGTACTATTCCTGCGCTGGGGGCACATATACCAGGACCTTGGAACTCAGGACAAGGATCCAATCCCACCACGGGAATGCAGTTCTGGGGTAATGCTTTCCACAATCAATGGAACCCCGAACAAACTACTATGCCTCTCCCAACAGGACCGGCATGGAGTAATCCTTCCCAAAGTCCGCCAAACACGATGAATGCCCAACAGCCTATGTCCTTTATGGGGAATCAACCAATGATGTCCCCGCAAATGAAAAACCCTTACGCTGGTCAGGGCCACGGTTTCTACCAAAAACCTGGCCAGCAACCAAACTTTTCTTGGCAACCTAGTGCCAGTCAAACCCCAGGACCCTTTTATCCCGGCTATCAGCAACAGCCTAAACTACCTTTCTTGGTGACGTTACACTTGTCGGATTTAACATGGTTGTTGAATGATCCTATCTGTCACGATCCGCATTGGCCTCCTATGTCGACGAAGTTTCCTTCGGACATCCCAAAGTTCGAAGCCAAGCCTAATGAAGATCCAGGTGATCACGTGACCACTTTCCACTTATGGTGTTCATCTAACTCACTGAAAGATGACTCCGTCCAGTTGCGAT
>ML800358.1:0-20002 GCA_009831015.1 Picea engelmannii | reverse complement strand
TGGTAATGTATTTCGGCCATCAGATGCTCTTCTGACCTCACACATTAGGGGGCATCTATTATAACCCTAAATTGCACTATCCCTGCTTACCTGGCATAAGGCCTACTCATTGTCTTTCCTTGCCTAAGCCATGCTGAACAAACTCTTCAAAAACCTCCTAAATCAAGTAACCCGCGCCCTAACCTAGCACTGGGCATGTTGGGATGCTGGGAGGCCTTCTGCATCATGCATGTGAATGTTGGCTGGCCCACTACAGCCCGCGTTTACCTAACAAAGCAAAAAATCAGGAAAGTTTCCGCCGGGACGAAGAGCTTTTTGTCAGTTAACTAGAAATCCCAGCCATGCATGGCCGAGAGTTCGCCTAAAACCCTAGCTCCCTCTAGCCTATAAAAGGAGGGGTAGGGGTACTATTCAAAGGAGGAAAAATCATAGCAAAGAAACTCTGCCAAATTGCCAAGTCTGTTTTGTCCCAACCCTTTAGCCTTGCCTCAAGCTTTAGGAGAATTTCAAGCACAAGCAGTTGGAGGACAAAAGAAGAGGAGGAGCCCAGGATCAGGATCGTGGAACGGTGGTCGGTCTCTAAAATCATTGTAATTTGATTCATATTGAGATTAATGAAAAAGATACTTTTCCCGTCCCGAATACATGAGTCTTATCTATGTTATTTGATTTGTGTTTAATCTCTAACCCCCTAGTAGATCAATATCATGCATGTGTAGTTTTGTCTTGATTACAGGAAAGCTTTTTGGAAGGAGCAGCAGCAGCAAGGAGATAAAAGCTCAACGGAGGATCTACTTCAACCGTCGATAAAAAGGTTAGTTGATTCTTCCCATGTTTGCATGAGAAAAGGGGTTGAGATTTTGGGTAGAAGGTTAAAAGTTAAGTCTTAAGGATCATGATCTGTGTACAAGTTTAAATCCCTAGCTTGTTAGTCCGTAGGGTAGAATACCCCACAACATCTGGGATGATAGGGTTACTATGAAAACCGTTATTGGTAATTCTCCTTTCTTTCTCATCTACGGAAGAGAAGAAATTCTCTCGCCTCATGTTCTTCTTCCCTCTCTCCAATTATCACATAAAGTTCAGGAAGAGGATTGTCCTCCTCTTGAAAGTCGAATTAATGCTTTGCTAAAATTAGAGGAAGTAAGAGCACAAGCAAAAGAAAGACTGGATCAGCATCAACATGTTGTTAAATGTTGGTTCGATTCAAATTCTTCCTCAGATAGGAACTTTGAGGTAGGAGATATGGTTCTCAAATGGGATAAACCTCATGAGGGAAAAGGGGAACATACCAAGTTTCAGAACCTGTGGCTAGGACCTTTCTTAATCACTGAAAAACTAGGTCCCAACTCTTTTCGCCTACAGAATTTAGAGGGACAGCCAGACACCTTCCCGGTGAATGGTAAAGCTCTCAAAAGTTATTTTTCGTGACAAGTCCCAAATCCACCTTTTGTACATATTTTTATGTTTTGATTTATTTTTATTTTTCAGCTTTTGGTTATTTTCATTTTGTTTGTTTTCGCTACTTTTTGGTTAAATTTATGTCTATGTCGCCTTCTAGTTCGTGGGATGGAGCTAGAATGCATCATTATGAAGCAACTGTTAAGTTCGTCTCAAAAGCATTGATGTTGTGAATTGTTGAAACACAGACTGGTTAAAGAAATTTTTTGTCTGTAACAGATTTCCTAGTCTCACTTTATAATCATGAGCATACACAATCATCTTTAAATCTTTTTACGATGTCCCAGATTTTAAAGAAAGTGACTCAATTATGCCTTCCTATCCTTTAAAAATTGGTTTCATCTAGAAACTAACTTCATATCATAATGAAGGGAACGGCTAAAAATAACAAGTGTTCTAAAGACTGGAATTTTCAGCATCACCCTACTCTTTCGAATATTTTTTAAAAATTATATCAAATTGTAAACAATTTCTCATGAGTTGTGGGAAGTGTTTGTAAACCCACCGAGATACTGAACAAGTTTGATGGCAGTGGGTAAATGCATGCATGATGTGGAGACAACTTTGTTGGGGTAATGAACAGGCCCGCTGACAGCGTAGCAATGTCAGGTTAAAGAAAATTCTCAGGTATAAATTTTGATATTGGTCATAAGCATCCTTCATTTTGAATTGAAAATTCTTGGATAGGGTAGAGGCATCAGAGTGGGTTAATTGACATCCTTGCCAAGGCTATGGATGTCTACTGGCAGCAGTGGCCCTGTCAACAGTATCGAAGGCATTCACTTGCAAGAAGCCCAGGAGTTCGCCCCCTCTTTCGATGGATGTCGAGCCAAAGTGGGTGATGTTCAATTGGAAATCACCGAGGAATTTTTGAGCGAGGCAACTGGCCTTTCGCTTACCAGGAAAAAATGGTTTAAGAATTCCAAGTTGGAGGAGCTGCCATGGAGTCTGTTCGTTACCTCTCGAAAGATCCAGTGTTGTGACAAAGGTATGCCAATTTCTCTGTTGAAAGACAGATGGCATGGGTTGTTGGTTTTGTTAAGGAAATTTGTTACTTGTGAAGGATGCTACGGGCTTGTTTTCCTTTACCACATAATATTGTTAATGAACTTCATCGGTTTTCAGTTAAACATGCCATTTTATTTATTGAGGAGTTTATATAAAATGGCTAAGAGATATAAAAGGCAGAGTTTGAATTCCAGTTTATTCCACCATGGGTTAATTAGTTTGTTGTTAGCCCATCATTTGAAACTATAGGGCGATGATTGGGATACTTTCCTAACTTGCAACGGCTTCGTTACACCAAATCTTGTAGAGATGCCTGTGGTTGATAAGCCTATGCTGGAAAAGCCCCATATTCCTTCTAGTGACAGACCAATTCTCTTATGGAAAGAACCCTGTGATAAGGTTGTGCTTGATGATCCTATGTTCAAACAACAAGATGCTAACCCTAGAGTCACTAAATCTTCTAAGCATGAGTAGTATATTTGTCCTAACACCATTGTAAAGACCGTAAATAGGCACTCGCGCAAACTGTCAAAGAAAAATTCAGACATAGGGTTTAATAAAAAAAGAGATGGGAGATTAATATCGAGGAGTTTAAGCAATAAAAAGAAATCTCATGTGAGATTCATCAAAGTGATCGAGGTCCATGAGATCTCTGATTCCAAGATCGAAAAGTTATTGGCAAGGGAAGACCCAAATTACCATAAACCGAATCTCAGTTAGACGTACAATTTTTTAGATAATCTGCCACCATGCCTGAAACATAACGAAAATTTTCCAGGGATCAAACTCAGTCAAAAACACATAGTGGACAGTGGTAGCATTTTGACACACAGTCATGTCTTTCCTCAACCAAATGTTCCAGATCCACGGTGTGAAGTGTGTTTGCATTGGATAGGCAAATATTACACAAATGTCCCCTTCCTTCAAGCGAAGATCAAAACCCTCCCAACTCAGATTGACTCATTAACAAGTGAAAAACACGAACTCAATATCAGTGCACAAAGGCAAGGAAAATGCTTGAAAAGAACTGGAAATGTCATAATAAAAAATGTTGAGTGTGTCAAAGCAGTGATCAACTCTGAAGTTTTATGAGTCAAATTTAGTATTCAGTTGAAAGGTAAAGATTTGGTTTTACCTTAGTTTTGATTTTATTGATTTTTTTTTATTAATATGATTTGAATTAGATTTATGTTGTTTAAAATAAGACTAGCTAGATAATCAACAGATTTTGTAGCCAGTCAACTCTCATAAAAAAAATTGGAAAATATTAGTTGAATAAATGCCTAATTTCTTCATTTCGTTTTCTTTCAGGATATCATGTATCTTGTGGTGATCTCAAAAGATGGAGTATTACTGGGCTTAGTTAATTAGCCATTTCGTTTGGCTCATTTTGTAAAACAGAAACAAACCTTTTATAATTTTGGGAGATACAGTTTGATATTGAGTGGTTTTATCACCCTCTATTTTTGTAATTAGTAAATCATCTTGGGATTTGATCCTATCTTAGAAGATAGGATACCAAGTTTTCCTGAACTCTTTAAATACATAGTATTTTATAATAGAAGACATCTTGGCCTGGGGCTGAAGGTGGACGATTAATTCACAAACTTGAATAGAACAAAAATTTGTGTTTCATCTAGCTTCCTGTAAATGGTGTTTTCATTTATGGTTTGTTTATCCTGATAAACTAATAGTTTTTTTATATCTTTAGACTTCACAATATGTTATGCTTTTGGGATAATTCTTTTTAAAATATCATCCATATTTGATGCATCAGATATTAAAGAGAGTGATCATTTATTCAACTCAAATTACAAGATTTATCTTTAATTTTTAGTTGAATGATTAAATGCACATTGTTACAATTAGATTCATCTCAAATGTAATCGCTTGCAATCATAAGTTCACAACAACTATTTGTATCATTCATTATGTTATTAAAACTCAACTACCAACACATTGTTCTGCATTTATTCAGAACAATTTTAAGGTTCATTGCAGGTTTCCCTCCTGGACAAGGTGGTTGGATGTTCTCTAATCGTGCGGATGTTTGGATGAATATCGTTAACTCACTAACATGTTAGCTTATTTATGTTTTTCAACATTGAAACTCGAATATATGGTCTGGCTTTTGATTATCCACATATTTATGTTTCATAATATTTTTTCTTAGTTAGTTTAGATTGATAAAGAAAAAAACAAAAAAATATCTTATGTGCTTTCTTTATCTAATTTTTTCAAAGCAGTCATTTTTCGCATTGAGTTTTGTAAGTTTATATTAAAACTTGCAGTGTGTATATCATGTACATAAATAAGTTAAGTAAATCTGTTATTTAATAGAACTACAATAGTTACATCATACTTATGTACATATACTTATAGTAATTAGTAATTAGTTAGTTATTTCATTCTTTTAATTATTTATTTAGGACTTTTATATTGGCTAACAAAGCCTTTAAACCCGTTAGGACGAGTTATACCAAACGGGTTGGGTTATTTATACAACCCCGGATGAGACTCGTTCTTCTAGTTGACGAACGATCATTTTCTCCCGTCAATAGGGCAGAAATTGGAATTTTTCAGAAACTGACTATACCAGCATAGTCGCCTCAGTCCAACGCATCTTTTGGTGAGTTCAATTTTTAGATCCAAGAAATTTTATTTTTTTATTGTTTCTATAGCTCGGAGGGATAGGGTTTCTATTTCAATAAAGAATGGCTATCCGTATTAGGGTAGAAGATAGGCTGAAAGGATATGGAAACTTCATATCTTGGAATCATAGGTTGGAGATGATTCTAGACAAGAACATGTCACAGTGAGTGTGCCAGAACCAGAGGAAGAAGAGAAAAAGACCAAGCATAAGGAAAAGGGAAAATAAAGTATCAAGCACATGTGGTAGTGGAAGAAGAATCTCCTCCCTCAAAGAAAAATTTAATAGAAATTGAGGATTATGTACTTTAAGATAGTTTATCTGAAGAAATATAACAAATGGTGGAGTCAGTGGAGCCTCCCCGCACAAAAACAAAAGATAAGTATTCATGTTATTTTTTTAGTATCTTGTTTACTTTAATACTTTCTCATTACAAGTTAGATTTTTGTGAGAATGTTAATTAACCTCATATCATTTTAGTATCTATGCAGATATATGAAGGAAGTATCAAAGAAGAGGATACAAAAATAGATAAAATATTTATTCCAGGTATGATCACTCATGAGAGTGACAAAGGTATGTGTTCAAATATGATAGTAAGGGAAAATTTGGTAATTGCATAGCTAGAGTGAAAAAGAGTTCAAAAGTCTTATACATTATTAGGGTGTCAAATGTGTACATGGTTGAACAAGTTTTTCTTAAGAAAAATGTGTACTACTCTGATAGAAATCATGATATATGTTTATTTGATCACTGCTTATTGTTACTGACTGATTGGATAAGTGAAATATCTCAAAAATCATGTTGTAAGTAAGTTTACAGGTCTCGAAAGAAAGAAATCATGCCTTGAATTACATAAGTTAGACATCATGAGAAGGACTTATGATATGGTGGCCATCGGTAAGAACCAAAAAGTATACAGTATTTACATAGGAGCAAGAGGCTCCTAAATATGCAAAACAAAAATGTTCAAGATGAAGAGAAATATGGATACTCGGATATAGGTGATGAGATGCACAGGGAGCAGGTTGATCCAGTATGATTTCAGAAAGAAAGAAATGTTTGAACTCAAGAAAGCACCCAGGATATTACAAGACAAAACTTGAAGGATGACGATTAGAAGATCTTAGTTTGGTGCAAGAGGGAGCTATGTCTCCAAGATAGAAATGGAGGATTGTGATTTGGTGCAATTAGGAAAGAAGATGAATGGTTTCCAATAGATGGGTAGCATGGTATTATACCATGGAAATATTTTGGACCACAAGATATTTTTTCAAATCCCATAGGTAGACCTTCGTAGAGAAGGAAGAGGCCTTCCTAGAGAAGGAATGAGAAATCCCATAGGTAGACCTTTGTAGAGAAGGAGAAAGAGAAGATACCTTCATAGAGAAGGGGAATGAGAAATTTTCCAAGGTTGGACTATGTCCAAGTGTTGAGTTTTGGATACTCTAGGGACATGCTAGAATACCCTCGTAGAGAGGGGTGTCACCACCCTTGTAGAGAGGAGTGTGGATGTTTCTCCAAGTGGCAACGGAAAGATACTCTCCTCAGGCAAAGGATTGAGTAGCCTGTAACAAAAACCTTGACCATGTGGAATGGTTAGTTGGATCTTGAGGTTTGTGTCATGATCCTACGTGGATTAGGGAAAGGGAGTCTAGTATTTCCCAGGCTAGCATATTAGCTTCTCTAGTTCATGTGGGATGACTAGGAATGAAGCTAGGTGTTGTATCCTTTTCGCCACTTGAATGAGAAAAAGAGGGACACCTACAAGTCTAGTTGGGTCAGTTGAATAGGACATAAGTTAGTGTATGATTCAAATGACTCAATCATATGAAATTAACAAACAAATAAGCTAATAACAAATAAAGAAACAAAACTACAATCCATAAGGAAATCAGAACCAAAATTAATCAAATAATTGACCAATATTCATGCCACCAATGGAGAGTTTATATTAGTGGGAAAAAACAAAAGAAAAATGGGGACTTATGGATCCCCTCTTCTTCCAAGGGAGGGCTCTTGAGTTCCCTGTGTGAGATATCTTCTTACAAATAGAAAACTAGAAGGAAAATGGTGAAGAAATCCAATCTTATTCCCTCAAGAGGTGAGGTGAATAGCTTAATGAGATGATGCTAGTATGCTTCAAGAAGTAAAGTGGTTTCTTGTAGGAGAATAGAGGAAACATAACAATACAACGAGATTCTTCAATTCATAGTGCAACCATGGCCTCTTTTAATAGAAAATCTTTGAGGCACTATCCAACCGGTATTTAGTGTTAACAAGGGCCCTTTAGGGAACCCTTAGGTCTTTGACCAACCCCCCACTTAGATTCAACTCGAATTTGAGGGTGAAATTGACTAGAGAGTTGAATTAGAAGTGGGTGAGGGGATGACAAGAACCATAAATGCATCGTTCTCAGGTGTGCGTGACTTTTTTCCATACACAGTCGTGCGTCAGATGCATGTATTCTTTTCTAATGTTTTTGACCTGCACATGTGCACGCACTTCCGGTAGTGTGCATGTTAATTTTTTAACCAGTTGTATAGTTTGTGCCCTTTGGAAATTAATTTTTGGGGCTATGAATGAACTAATAGGTGTTTGGAGATGTTGGATTCCTGTAACCATTTGCAAACAAACTTTAAGTGATAACATATGACCCCTGATGTGTGAGGTTAGGAGCATACGTATAGCCGAAATACATCAATGTTTCTTCTACTGAGAGTACCATTGTAAGAAGGAGTGTTGATAGGAACTGCAAGAGAGATCCGGTGGAGAGAGAGGGGAAACTATGGGACCCAAACCTTTCTCTAGGTGTGGGAAAATAAAAACTGTATACAAATGAGGTGGGCATGCCCCATGCTCGTGTCATGTAACTCAAATGTGTAGGATAGTAACTGAAGCTATATGTTGATGTAGATAATTGTAGTGCCCTCTAGGGAAGTTTGATAATGGCAGATGACAATTTTTATGGTGAACATACTCTGAAAAGAGGCGATGAAACTTGTAAGGAGTTTCGATGACTCACATGCATTGATGGCCCATCAAATTTTAGAGGTCTTCAACTAGTATAAAACAACTTCAATAGTCGTGAAGTAAGACCCACCGTATCATTGGATTGTGTTGAAGTCAAATTCTATGGGGTTCAACGACAACAGGGAGCAATTATGGTTATCTCTGTTCCCTCCGAGACTCCTCACTGTAAAGGTAATGAGAGTCAATATATTCTTGCCCTTCTGGAAATTGTGTTGATGTCAAAAGAAAGGGAGACACGACTCCAAGAAGCAAAGGGATTCATGAATTCCACAGGATGAGATCGGGAACTGGTGAGGAACATGGACGAAGTCAAGAGGTGGTGAGACTCAATACTTCCCTTGGTTGGGGATATATGTGAAGTATGGGTGGCAACAACCGTGAAACTAAATCTAGTGTCACAGGGACAACTAGACATGGGTTAAATTGTGCCAGAGGCATGACAAAGTGGACAAACTGAGACATCAGAGGTACATGGATTGTGGGATACTCAGGGTTTATGGATGATGTCAACAAGAGTAGAAGGTAAAAAATGCCCCAACCAAGGGTGACAAGGGTTTATTTGATAGAAAAGAAGATCGCTAAAGGTGACAACAAAAATCTATGTAAATACAGGAAAGAACGGCTTTGTACAATTACCAAATGAATAAAGAATAATTTGGGATAAGTGTGCAAATTCAGAAATGGGTGCCCAGTGTAATATGGCTTGGCCTATGAGGGAGAAAGTTGCAGGGATAACTGGTGGAGGGTGGGGGGCCCATAGGTGGGTTTCTGTATGCAGTAAATGAATGGAGGGAAATCTTCCAATGGGAAAACTGACTGTGGATGAAATGGAGGGTTAATAATACTGCGGAGGTGCAGTCAAATTAGAACCATGAGGAGATATCTTGGGAGTCCATTTGGGAAATATAGAAAAATTAGGAGAAGGAGTATGTGTCTGATTCTCGAACATGCGTAAGACTATAGAGACTCCCATCCCTAGGGGGTGAAAGAAACATGAGTGTCAAAGTGCCAAAAGGGGACTATGAATGGGATAACTCATGTAGGGGAGAGTGCTACCAGGTGACAATACTTAAAATGTAGTGGCAGTGAGAGTACTGAAGAGCGGGATGGGGGGATCCTATAGGAAAATGTTAGAGGGTTTGACTGGGAGATGCAATTAAGATTCAGAGGGAATGATTACATGCCAATGTCAATCATATACCTAAAGGGGATGCGTTGGTGTGTGATTACCAAGTACCTGCACACATGAAAACTGAATACCCGACATAAAAAATATATGAAGATAAAGAACATATAACAGTTATTTGATAATTTTGAACATGAGCATGCGTACTTGGTCGTGATGTGAGAAAAATGATCCCCTGGGGCCGAGGATGGTTGGTGACCCGGGGAGTGTGACTCTATGGGTGGCGGTATCCTGATCCCGTGGCTAAAGATAGATTGAAAAACAACTTCTCTGAGATCCTGTAATGGAGTATGGAAGTTTGGAAAAAGGGACTATATATAGCCGTAGGGCCCACATTGCCACCTCATTTGTACTTCCTGCCATAGTGAGTTGATGAGAGGTTTTTAGAGGAGATTTAGAGATTACGGGAGTTCGAGCCAGCCAATCCATGATTAGAGAGAGCCAGGTTAGTGGTCTCACTCTCTTGCATAGTAGTTAGGGTTTCTTTTCTGGGCATGGTCGTATGGAGGTTCGTACTGTAGTATTTTGTGAGTGTACCCCCCTAGTGCATGGGAAATCAAAGGATACCCCTGCTGGGGTGCGGGCATGTAGAGAGGAAAGTCATCCATGCAGACGCATGAGTGAGTGAAACAAGTGTGCATTATATACACGCATATTCAAAGTACAGCTATGCACTAGTGCACAATTGTGTAATGAACAGGTGTGCAAGAATGCACACCTATGGGTGTGACATTTGCACATTGATCCACATATGTTTCTTCGTCAAATGCGTATTGATGCACCATTGTGCAAAGAATAGGAATGACTATGTGCATGCCTATGGGGGATGATAGCCACACACATGAGGCAAAGCTAGGGGTTTTGAAAAAAACTTGTCTTTTTGGAATTTTTTTGTTCTATGAATTGTGATGGTTGATCAAATGTTGTGTGAATGCACATGATCAGTTTAGGATGCCAGTCCAATGGAGGGAGAGTGATTGGGCATGCCTCAGGGAGGTCATGAGGGATGATGAGTCGGGTGTTCAAGGACCTTTGGTATCCTGTGGGTTGCTAAAGTTCTTTGACTGCTCATTGCTACGGGCAAAGGAGCAATTGTTGCATTTTTTTATTTCTATGTGGAGAATTGATTTGTAGTGCTTCATTGTGTGGGAGGAGAAGTTGACATTCTTTGCGATGGAGGATGTATATTTCCTTACCAGGCTCCCTTTTAAGGGGAGATCCCTACCTACTGATCCCTAATTGTCAGGGGAGGCACACTTGGCAGATTTGGCACGGACATACTATTCGGGGGAGGTTTTTATGTTAGGCTCGGTTGTGCAGATTGTGGAAATGGATGTGCTCGTGCATCATTGCATCGCCACAATGATCATGAGGATATACAGATCCTTAACTAATCAACAGATCAATGGTGTTTAACTAAGTATCATGCAGAGGGAATTGGGTGGAGAGAATTTTTCCTGGGGCTTGATGCTACACACCAAGATGATGGGGCAGCTCAACCGGTGTCGGGCCTCCGACTCAGGGGATTTTTCCTTTGGGTCAATCTTGGTGGCATGGTTCTTAGAGAGGGTGCCCATGTTGCGCCATAGAGTTTTGTTTGAGGTTGTTTATGCATGAGAGCCACGATTGATGTGGTGGGAATCAATTTTGGCATGACATGGAGGTGGGGAGGGTTGCCATTATTTTATGGTCGATCTGGCACATGTGTGGCATAAGATGACACAAATCATACTATAGTCTCCATATGGTGGGATGGACTTCCGACAGGACCCAAATATGGTTTTACCTCCTAGATAGGTTTGGGACCATCGACGTATGTTGATGTATTTTATGTTTTTCTAATTTTGATAGTATAGCATATGTTTTATGTATGGATGGGTGTTGATGCTATCATTTGTTTGTAGTGTGTGAATATGTGGGGCCGTGAGGCTGAGAGGTGGATCTAGTTAGAGAGTCATCTCATCAAGGGCTAGTGAGACCGCCACCGGGTGAGCCACGGGCGGGAGAGAGGTGTCGTAGGGACAAGGATGGTGTGAGGCTAGCCGATGATGCGAGTTCGGGTAGGAAATGTAGATTTGAAGACCCCGGTGCAAGGTCATCAAATTCACCACAGGGAGAGGCCGATGGGGTGTTTGAGGATTTCCATCCCCAGTTGGACGTGGTGCTACAGGGAGTGCTCAAGGGCATGTGGACTCAAGTCCAAGATGAGGGATTCTTCGAGCAGTGTGTGGGCCTTTCGACAGATTTGTGGACCTTGATCTGTAGAGCAGCTATAGCGGGGGAAGTTATGATTGGGAGACTGCCCCCAAGACCTGGAGGAGCCCCAGTTGGTGGGGCACCTCCTCCAAATATAGGAACTAGTGGTGGTTCTCTAGAGGCACCATGAGTTCTTGATGTATATGTTTTGTGTTTATATAGGCCTGCGAGCCCATTTTGTATAGGGTAGTGTGACACCTATTTTGTACCTATAGGGATGAGGGGGTTCACCTGCCTACATGTGATGTACATGTTGTACTATTTTTTGTAAACATTGATGGAACATTGATCGATATATATATATATGGATATACATTTTTGGGATCTTTGTGATGTTCAAATGTGATGATGTTTCGTGATGTTTTTTATCATGTCTAATCTATAGGTTGTGACAGACTTTTGATGATTTAAGTATGTGTAATGGTGTCTTGATGTGATAGATTCCAATCTAACACTAGGTTATCCATATTATCTACTATTTGATTGAATTGTCATGGAATATGTGTAAATGTAATTGAATCAAAATGTCGAGATAAGAGTGTAACTTGCAGGTATTTGCAGAAGAGGCAAGGATCATGGAAACGATACACATTGTTGAGATGCAGGACGACAAGATGGGAATCTAATAAGATGCTAAGGTGGCGAATATGTTGTTGACTGGACTTGAAAAGGAGGCCAATAATGGTTGTGTATTATGCTTGGTTGTTTGTTTATGAGCCCAAACATATGCCACTGGAGTGGAGCAGTTCATGTGAGCGGGTATAGAGGGCCCAAGCGACCGAAGAGAGATTCTATGTCCATCGGCTATCTCCATCAGCGTAAATGATGTGGTATTCCAATGGAGGAAGAATCTATCAATAACACAAATAGTATATCAGACATAAGGCATCGAAGGAAAAAGAAGATTAAAAACTCTACAAAACGTGTAGAAAAAAGAAAAAGCCTAGTGTAGAATGACTACGCTCAGGCATAAAATTTCTTTAAGTACAACCCATTGGTGGGTTCTTTGAGTGGGTAGCCTTAGGGAGAGGCCAGGATGTATGTGCCTTTAGTGAGGTAGTGTTGGACGATGTAGGGTCCATGCCATAATGACTAAAATTTTCCATGGTCGAGGGTATCGTGAGCGATATCGTAGGCAAGGATGAAGTCTCCTTTGTTAAATGAGAAAAGGTTGACATAGTGGTTAAAGGTGACCTTCAACCATTTTTCAGTTGCATCATTGTTTTGTAATGAAGACCAATGGTCTTCATCCAGCGAATCTAAGTTCAACAAGTGCTCCTCCATTGGAGCAGTGTCAGGTAATAGCTTGATAGCAGTGCACAATGTGGTAATTTTGCACTCGATGGGGAGAGTGGCTTCGACCCCATGGACAAGATGAAATGGTGTAAAACCAATGGTAGTTTTAACTCCCATGCGATAAGCCCATAGTGCGTAAAACAACATATGATGTGAATCAGCATTATGTTTGTTAACCGTGTGTTGTAACATGGTTTTAAGGACCTTGTTGACCACTTCTACCTGTCTGTTAGACTGAGGGTAGTATGGAGAGGTGAACTTGTGGGAGAAGCCTAATATAGAGGAGAGTTCAAAGAATATCTCATTCTCAAAGTGTTTCTCGTGATCGGAGACTAAATTTAGTGGGACTCCAAAGCAGGAGTTGACATGATTAAAGAAAAAACATGTTGCAGTGTCAGCGGTGTTGTTTAATGTAGGCATGGCTTCGGCCCACTTGGTAAAGAAATTGAATGCCATGACAATGTACTTGTGTCCATTTCTAGATGGACAGTTGAAAGTAATGAATTCTATGCCCCATTTTCAAAAGGGGCCGACAATGATGATTGGGTGTAGAAGAGTGGGTGTCGCCTATGCTTTGTTGGCATACAACTAGAATTTTTCACATCGCTTCATAGCATGGATGCAATCATGAAACAATGTGGGTTGGAAGTAGCCTACTTGAATGATTTTATGGGTGGTGGAAATCTTTGAAGGATGGCCACCGCAAGTGCCACTATGGAAATCATTCAAGAATATGTCAGCTTTGTAGATGGTCAAACATTGACAAAGTATGGTGTCAACCCCACATCGATACAAAATCTCACCACTAAGGAGGTAGCAAGGGGCCTGATGACGAATGTGATGAATATCATCTCGAGAGAGTTGAGACCCAAACTTCTATGTCCGAAGGTAGATGAGAAGGTAGCCATACCAGGGGTCATCCGAGGGGATGTAGAAGAGGTGTTCGTCAAAAAACTCCATATTGACGGGCGAACTAGCAACCTCCGACAAAAACGTTGTGATGAGTTTGGTGAGGATGAGTGCTTTCTTGATTTTGGGAGTTGAAAAATCTAGGTTGTACTCCTGAAGGATGATGATCCATTGGGAAAATTTACCATTAATTTCTTTTCGAGTAAGCAAGTACTACATGGGGTTGGAATCTACCACTACTTTGGTAGTGTGAACTAATATATAATGACGTAGTTTTTGAACTACGAGGACAACTGCAAGGGGGAGTTTCTCTTCATGGTTTTGTTTCAGAGGTGGTCCTAAAAGGTTTTTACTAATGTAGTAAATAAATTTCTCATGGTCATCATCCCCTAGTTGGACAAGAACTACTGCTGCTAAGAAGGTTGAGGCCGATAAGTAGAGGATGTAGTTGTGATCATCATCGGTTGGGATAATTAAAGGGGCATGGGAGAGCTTCATTTTTATATCATCAAAAGTAGTTTGGGCATGTTCATCCCATCTAAATGGGATATCATGATGCAGCAAGAGAATGAAATCGAGCGCGCGAGTGTCGTAATCTGGGACAAAGCATCGTAAAAAGTTGTCTTTTCCTTGTAGGCTCTGTAGCTGGCGCAAATTCTAAGGTGGTGGAATT
The DNA here is from genome assembly GCA_009831015.1 of Picea engelmannii. NCBI lineage: Eukaryota > Viridiplantae > Streptophyta > Pinopsida > Pinales > Pinaceae > Picea > Picea engelmannii. The sequence goes on along the minus strand of ML800358.1, from coordinate 5,530 downwards.
CATGTGATGTGTTGGACCTTGAGGGGGTCCATTGTGATGCTGTGTTGGGAAACAATGAACCCAAGGAGGCATCCAGCGGTGACACAGAATATGCACTTGAGAGGATTCAAGCGAAAATTGTACTGATGACACCGTTGAAAGACAACTCATAAGTCATATAGATGTTGTGTTCGGTTCTTGTATCGAGAAGTGAAGTTGTCTAAGCAAGCGAGGATGATGCATGCAATATCATGGGAAACATAGGCCATGGCTCGTTGGAACCTTTCACCGGCATTCTTGAGTCCAAAAGGCATGACACGATATGCGAAAGTACCCCATGGGGTGGTAAATGTTGTCTTATATTGATCTGTTGGGTGGATCTATATTTGATTGTAGCCAGAGAATACATCCATGAAGGACAAGGCATAATGGGCAGTAGAGTCATCGATAATTTAGTCAATGAAAGGCATAGGGAAGTTGTCTTTGGGACAAGCGTAGTTGAGATCGCAAAATTTGGTGCAGACGTGAATGGTGCCCTGTTTTTTGTTAACAGGGACGAGGTTGGAGGCCCATGATGTGTATGTGATGGGGTATATGAACTCGAAAACATGTAGATTGTCAATTTCGGCTTTGATGGCCGCTGCTTTGGATGGGTGCAGTGGGCATTTCTTTTGACATACAGGGGTAATATCAGGCCATGTGTCGATACGATGTTCAATAATAGAAGGATCAAGGCTGGGCATCTTCGTGTATGACTAGGAAAAAATATCTCGGTACTCCTAGAAGAGAGATTTCTAAGATATGAGTTCCTCAGGGGAGCATTCGGTGCCAATGGTGATTTCCTCTATCATTCATGGTTTAATGGAAATGTTAATTTTGATAGTGGGGGAAATGTTGGTCGTGTTTCCTTCTTCAAAAGAATCGGGGGGGGGATAGGGTTGTTGAACCAGTCTATATGCCTTGATGGGATAAAATCCTTTGTTTCGATTGCACATATGGATATTTGTCTAGGAGGGTCAAAGGCTTCATGTGAGAGAAAAAATTCTTTGTGATGGAGCATGTTTCATGGGAAATCAGGGGTAGATAGTTCTTCAAGGATATCTTCATCGCAGTGGAAAATGCAATAATATAGGGGATCCGGGGAAGGAACATTGATGACTGTCACCATGTAATTATCTTTGAGGGGTGAATATGTAGAGGGGGTATCATAACTATGGTGCGATGGAATTCTTGACATAAACCAAATGTCCAGATATTGTGGGTTAAAAATTATGGTCGGGCATAAGATTTCCTGGGGGAAATGAACTAGAGAATTGGTGGGATTTAGGGGCAAATCCTCATACAGGATATCCATGAAACATGGAGGAGTGGGAAGTTCCTTAGGATCAGGGGATATATTATTAACAATATCTAGAGATGGAGTAGGGGGAATCACCGCCATCACCGGAAGTGGGGTGATTGGAGGTTTTTGAATAAGGGCCATTTGACGATGCCTGTAGTCAATGATCATGGGATACTGGTAGGTGAAATGATCAAGTGAGTCACAGAAAGAGAAAGGACATATCATCTGTTCATTGACTAAGTTTGTCAAATAATGGATGTCAGTGACTCGGGTACTTGATGAAGTGTGTAGAGAGGGGTCTTGCTGAAAGCTCAGGCATATTGTCATTAGTGTCTATAAAAAATGAGGTAGCGCAGGGAAATCATGAGTATAGTGGTCATACTCTGAACAGATGGCACATGTGAATTTGGTTCGCAGCCCTTTTCTGCCTGTAGTAAAGGATGTGAGGGTAGTATTTGGGGTTCTTTGTGAAGCGATGATCGAGGTGGTTACTCTAGGGAGTTGGATCAAATTACGTAACTCGGGGAGAGAGTGACATATATTTGTAGGGTGTCCTTCTCTCTCACATAGTGCACAAGGAGGTTGAACTAAGGGAGGAAGTGGAGTGTTGGGCTATTTCTTATTCTTTATGCCCCTAGTTGTGGTGGGGGAGCTGGCAAGTGGGGGTGAAGGTGGTGCATTTGGAGTTAGTATTGGAATCTGCATCAAGATTCCCTATGTTTTGGGAGGGAGGGATGGTTGGGTAACCATTGTAGGAGGGTGAAGATACCATACTGGAATGGCCAACACCAAGTTGGGAAGGGTAAGTGTTGCGGCTACCTGGAAATATTATATGCCCGATGGGGGTGATAATAAGGGAATTTGAATGAGGGCTTGGGGGATTATCTCCCAAAATGATATTTTTCCTTGTGGAGGGGTGAAATCGGGGGTAAGAGGTATCGTAAATTTCTCAGGTAATGCCTAAGGTAGGGTTTCATCCACTAGTGGGACCTCAAGGGGTGGAGAAGCCTCTGTGGGAGGGATGGTACCTCCAGTTTCAATTCCATTGGAAGATACGACACACACTTGTGCTGAGGGATGTATGAGCAGTGGTGCTCCATGGTATGTCCCTAGCAAGGATGGGTCCTTGAAAATTTCAGGGCCCATCTCGTTGAGTGGGTAGGCATCAGAATTAGTGTGGACAAGAGGTAGACTTTTATCGATGTTAGAGGAAGGGTTGGGCTCGTAATGTGAAACTTGGTCGATGGTGATGATCTTCCTATTGTGGGGGAACATCATCATTTGAAACACAGAAGAGGCCACAACCTTCATAGCGTACATGTAGCTATGTCCAAATATTTTTTTGTAATCGAGTGGGGTGTCGATTACCTCAATGTCAATAAGAATGGTTTTTCCCCCAAGTTCAATGGGGACATTTTGAAAGAGCCCTTCAGGAGAGGATGGTCATCCATCATAATCTCTCAAAGTGATGGTGAATGGTATTAGCTCGAGGGAGCCAAGTTTCAACCATAATGTTTTGGACATGATGCATGTGGATGCACCTTCATCAATGATGCATTGATGAACTGTGATGTTCTGAATTTTGACTGGTATCTGAAAAGATACCAAAATGGAGAGACGAGGTTCCCCACAATCTAGATCAAATGTGATGAGTCTAGTATTAGCAGGGTCGACTGCCCCCAAGGTGGAAAGCAATGATTTATGTTGAGTGGGACAGGTTTGGAGGACCTCCAAGACTGACATGATTACAGGAGATTGCACCAAGTCATTGACCAAACTGTGATTGTGTGTTGCTCTAGTCTGAGGGTTGTTGACATTCTGTCATAATGGGATGCGAGGAATACGAATGGGTGGTTTTGTGTTAAGGAATGGAATGATCAAAGGTTGTCTAGCTGTAACTGGAGCTACCTCTGAAGTGGTGGGAGTAGATTTTGGGGGTGCGTTGTATTGATGACTGCACGTTTGTACAATAATTTCTTCTTCGCTAGAGAGGAGGATAGTGCGATCCATTGGATTCCCAGGGTTTTGATATTGTCCCATATGTGGTGGGGCAAGGTGCATTTCCTACTGGGTATTCATCACACCTTGATGTGGAATAGGGTTTTACAACATCATCGAGGGTGGTTGTTGCAAATATTTTTGTGGGGCCTGCTGAGGGGAAGGCGGCACTAGAGGACGTGGCACATTCATGGAAACTTTCATCCATTTGAAGTCAAAAATTTGGGGTCAATGGTGAGTATAATGGCCATTCTCACCATAAATAGCACAAGGGAAATTCATCTGGATGTTGTTGTTATTCCTCCATTTGTGTTTGTTGGTAATTTCCCCTTAGGGGTTATGGTTCCCCTGATTTTGGTTGACCCTAATAGGTTGGTTTTGTTGGGGGTTTTTTCCCCCTCGTCTTGGGTTATTATTGTTTCATTTTTTTCCTTTCTTTTTAAAATTATTCGACTGATGGGCCAGATTTACCATGTTCAGTTTTTCAAAAATTTAAAATTTTTGAATGGGAGAGGGCTGAGCAAAGTTAACCCCAATGTGTGGTTGTCCTTGTGGAGGATCAATGGGCTGTGGAGGACTAGGAAGTGGGAAATATGGATTATTTTGTGGCAATGATCCATAGGGTACATAGGAAGGCATAGCGCTTTCACTAGTTCCTAGGGTGTAAGATGAGGTAAAGGAGTTACCAGAACTCGGTCGAACAGTCAAGCTCGTCATCTGTGTCGACGAGGGTGCACTTATGGGTGGAGGAAGGGCAACATGGTATGGTTGTTGATAAGGGGGAGGAGGATAATAAGGGGGTCCTCCATATATCGATGGATATTGAGGTGTACCTTACATAGGTGGTTGTTGGGGGTACGGATTGTGGTTTGTTGTGGTACCTGTTATCGCACAGCTTCTAGGAAGGGTTTAGGTTATCTTGAGTCAAGGCTTCAAACTGGCGTAACAGGAGGTTCCCCACCCACTGTCACCTCAATGGGGAGCTCTTTCTATTTAGGATGGCTAGTCCAAGGGAGAAGTCCCTAGTAATCTAGGGTTCTGAAGGAGAAGGATCAAGGTTTAAGGTTTCAAAGGTAGAGGTAATCTTCCCTTCACAGATTACTGCCAACAATGATAGTCAAGGAAAAGATCTTCCACTGAATGGCACCTATTTGCGAGACAAGACAAATAACTAAAGAATGTGTTGCAGTGGTTAGCGCTCCAACGTATTAATGACTATCTCCAATATATATATGAGCAATGATTAAATGTAATTATTGACGAAGTCAATGATTACCAATAAAGACAAAGGCTTATAGAACTTCTTCAATAAATACAAAATGGTAAAGGCATTTAATGTATACAATCAATCCTTGTTATATCACAATGCAATAAATAAGGTCATACACCAATATTGTTGTTGCGTCACTATTGTAGAAATTAGGTGACGTCAGCCCTAATAATAGGTCAAATTGAAAGACAATGAGTAGGACGTTTTATCAAACAAGCTTATAGATGTGATCAATGGCTCAAAGTCTATCAAATAGGGTGAAAAATATCACAACGTTTTAAGGCCAAGCAAAGATCAAAAGAAGTGTGATGTCACCTATATTGTTGTTGTTTTAGGGTTAGGGTTAGCTAGTCAAAGAGGTGGATGTTTTGACAAATTAACCAACGAAATTACTTGAAACCTTTATGGCTACAAAGAGATGAGTCAGCCGCAACTTTTAGTCCAAGCAAAGATTCAAATAAGGCAAGACATCATCATCAAACTAGGGTTAGTCTAGACGCTAGGGTTAGTTAGGGTTTCAAACAAAAAGAGTTTTGAAAGAGTGTTTTAAGCACAAAAAATCTCAACGTTGTACTTCTAGACTAGTGCCTTGGGTTAATGGAGTCAAATGGAGTGAAACTAATGGCTTGGAGAGACTTAAACCTAAGGACAAGAGGGTTAGGGTTTGATGGTGCTGCTATGGCAGGGCCACCAAATCAAAACCCTAAGAAGAGAAGGCTTATTCAGGTGTAGCTAAGGCTAGGCCTGATGCTCCTTGTTCTCTCCTTAAGACTCTTTTGGAAAAACAGCTAGCTAATGAACACAAATCTATGGCTGAAAAGTGTTGTTTAAAGACAAGGCTTTTCAAAACCCTAGAAGCAAACCCTAGGTGTAAAATAAATTAGGCCTAGGACGTCTTCTTTCTTCAATTTATGTTCAAAACTAACTCAAGAAAAGAGAAT
>ML800357.1:126208-141506 GCA_009831015.1 Picea engelmannii | reverse complement strand
AGGGAGAAGAAAGAATTGAACATATGAAACTTATGATCTTGGAGGAAACTTACAGTCAGCCAAAGAAGAGTGATCAGTGAAGCTGCTGTTATCCAGGTTGTGGATCTTTCAGGCAAGGGTTAGACGAAGAGGACTTGACGAAGCTGTCGCATTCACATCTATGATTGTAAGTACTGCTGTCGTTATTCTCATTAATATGACACGCTTGGCCTGTTTCTTTCTAGTTTGTGTCTGATGTTACATGAACTTATCACTTAGTGATAGATCTGTTTTCAAGCTAATGTCAATAGAGTAGGTAGTGGTCGTATCTTGTTTTGTCCATAGAGCTCAGCGAGGAGCAAAGGATTGGAGTGCAACTCGGAGTGTGCAGGGACAAACGTCGATTAAAAGGTACTCCTGTTATCTTTCCTTCTCATGCATTAGTTTAGATAGATTTGAAAGGAAGTCAGTGTCCACGTTAAGCATTTTTCTGTCTAGGGTTAAGGTCAAGCCTTAGAGGTGATCTACCTATCCGCAGGGAGATTTTCCTACAATAGCATAGGTGAAAGGGGACAACCCTACCGTAGTCCTCTACCAATGTGAAAAAAAGAGGAGGATTCACCATTAATCAATATGGAAAGGTTTTCACTAACCACACAACTCATGATCCACTTGATAATTGAATGGCTAAAACCAGTCTTGAGTCATAATCAATCTGAGGAAGTCCCAGACGATGTAATCAAAATCCTTCTTGAGGTCCAGTTTGAGGATACGCACCTTTGAATTTTTAGATTTCATACTATTTAAGAACTCTTGGGCAGTTCCAATAACGTCTAGGATCTGACGTCCTTTTAAAAATCCCAATTGTTCTTTCGAAAGGGTCCTAGAGAGAATGGGATTTATCCTGATCACGATGATTTTTGAGATTAGTTTATAACAGAGATTGCAGAGTGCAATAGGCTTATAATCGACGATGGTAGTAGGGTTGACAACTTTAGGAATGAGAGTAAGGAAGGTCAAGTTCAAAGCTCCAACCATCTTTCCACTAAGTCTATATTCCTCCACAAGCTCTAGAAGATTCGAGCCAACCAAGTAAAAAATGTGCAGGTAGAATTATACCGTCCAGCCGTCAGGGCCTGGACTTTTATCCTTGGAGAAGGATTTTAAAACAACCTTAATATCCTATAGTGTGCAAGGGTTGTCAAGTGTAAGTGAATCATCCTCAGGTACAATGTGGGGAAAGAGTCTTTCCACTGTGACAGAAGTCTGTAAATTTTCCAAGAGCTTCGCCTCAAAAAAAGATTTAAAATGTCTAACAACCACTGATTTAAAACCTTGTTGTCCGCTATGGCAAGTGCCATCTGCATTTGCTATCTTCCAAATGTGATTTTTTCTCCTTCATGAGCTAGTGAAATTGTGAAAGTATTTGGTGTTGAGATCACCACACTTAATCCAGGTAGTTCTGCATCGTTGTCTCCAGGTGGCTTATTCTTTGAGAAGGAGATGATTTCTTTCAGTTTCCAGACCTTTTAAAACTTGGCTACTGTCACCAATGACCCCCGCACAGACATCTGCTAGAAGAAGGATCTGTATCTATGTTTCATGATCTAGTAATCTTTGTGTATTAAGTTTCTTATGGATGGCAGCTAGTGCTTTAATACGGGCTTTAATAATCTTAAGCTTCCAAATAAAACGATGTTGAATACAAGGCTCGGTAAGACAGAGAGGGTCCTTCCACACTGTTATCACTATAACAATTTATGTGAGAAATCTAGTTTCCAAGACTTAACGAGGCACTAAAATAACATGGAAGCGTGACAAACTGGAAGACAAGTCCAAATATAGTGGGAGAAGGCTAAAGCTAGCGACAATGAGGAGTTGATGGGACCCGATGGGTCACAGATCACGGGCTCCACAGATCAACGGTCATGGATAATTTTAGGTGGAGAACTAGCACGAAGGTTAATTCTTGAAAGAGGACCGAAAATAAAACAGTGGTTTCGGCTCAGGATTATGTAGCACCACTTGGTGCATTTCGGGGGGAAAAGTGGGTGAACTAAAAAACATTTCATCACACCCTGAAATCACATGTTAAGTGTCATTAAATGTGTCAAATCCAAGAATCACATGTGGAAAGGAAACTTGATGGCCAGTGTAATAATCTCGAGATACTTGTTTGGGTACCATTCGTCCATGCAATGCCAAGTAAGCGTTGCCAAATAACTGATTTAAGACTCATCATTGGAAATCGATGGTCGAGCGTGAGAGACCGTTACCCTTCTAAGAACTTTCGTCAATAGCCCATGATTAATACTCGATGGTGATTGTTATTCAAAACACAGGGGAAATTACTCTATTTTGGGTAATTGACGGTTTATTCCAGAGCAGGATAACTGCAAATCGAATCACTCGTCCAATTCATGTACCACTGAGGGAAATAGGCTGATGTTCCCTGGAAAACGAAAGGGGGTTGAGGAGAAAGATCTATCGGTTTTCAACAAACCAGGAAATTCAAATAATATGACAGGCTATCAAGTAAAAAGAGAGAAAGACATGCTGTGCAACTCCTGACAACAAAATTTGTAGATAAACAAGGATCGAGCGAAGAAATTAGGTTGAATCCTATTACAAAATGTTTGATCATTAATGAATATGCATATGGACACTACCCGCAAGATGGCGAGAGCAAAAGGAAAAAACAACGGAGGGAGGAAGTTAAAGCTAGGACAGTTAAAGGTACTGAAGAAGATCAACTAAGCTGACTTAACACATTAAATGAAGAAATTGAAAAGTTAAAATGAAACTACATGCCCAGCTAAATCAAGTATATTTCAGGGAATCTTGTGATTTTGTAGACATATGACATTCGGGGTAAAGATCTCAAATATTTTGGTTTTTTGTTTGTAATGTTCCCTAGAAAGTAGGAGTTCGGTTTTGGTACGTTACTCCCTTTGTAACCAATATCTATTTTTGGAATTTTGGAGAAGATAATTCGTTTTTGGGTCTCATATGTAATTTATCTATATATACTGTTAAAAAGATAAATGAAGGGTTCGACTGGTCGGAGAAATGTCTGCCCTTGTAGCAGAAAACTTTGTGATTTCTTATGGATTTTAATATAAACAGAGAAAGTTTTCTTAAATAGTCGAGATTCATCATGGTATTGATGTTTAGTGTGTTTTCTTGTATTTCATATTCATGAATGTGTTTTTCTTCTAGCGATAATCTTTAAGCAAAAGAAATAATTCACCTTGATGGTACTCTTCCTCATATTGATTATACTTGTTATGTGTTTATTGGTTCATGGTTCAGAATTCCCCCTGGATTGGTGCTCTGTTTTTGGTAGGATGTCTTTATGTTTCTTCTTCTAAAAACCATACCAAGAGATTCGTTCTCAGTCAGACGCCTCTTGTAATAGTGGTTTTTTCTTCTCTTCCACTGCCATCCCATATTACTTATTTGGCTGAACATCATACTTATTTTGCCTCTGTCCCTCTAGAATACATAACTTATAAATCTTCGTACGATTTCAGGAATTGACCCCATTTTCCAATGACCCTGCTCTCTTGTTTTGTCCTGCCACTTTTAAAATTTATCCTATTGCAAAATCTGAGCTCTGTATGTGCATTGCTAGATCTTTTGAGTATTTTCAATAGCTATACCCTGAGAGAGCCCTCTTTGGTTGGAAGTGTCAGAATCCAACCTAAAGTTGGTTGAAACAGTTACCTTTGTTGTTTGTCTACCAGTCAGACAAAATTTACAGAGTGCTAACATTTGGACGCCATTGTCGGGGAACGAAAGTGAAATCTTCTCTGTGAGAAACGACAAAGTTCAGATCTGAGTACTGATGGTGAAAAATATTCAGACACAGAAAGATTGTGTATCATTCACCTGACGACTCTATTTTCAAGAATCTATAATTCAAAATTTACATGGCGACTCCACTATCCAAAGACTTAGTAGCCTAAATATTTTATTGACTATTCCACTCAAGCTTCAAATGCGATTCAAAGACTCCATTGGAAGATGAGACCCCTTGAAAAAATGTATGAAATGATATCATGGGAGAAAACAAGTACCTAAAGTTGAGCTTTTTTCAAGACATAATATTTTTTGTTGTTAATTACCTTTTGTCTTTTTTTGAACATGCTAAGCACATTTTTTTTTATCTACTGCATGTAAATGATCATCATGAGAATATTGAAATTGTATATCCTCCTCTTAAAGTTATACATATATCTCCTCAGTTTATCAGTGGTTCTGATCAAAATCTCCCATCTGAGTCATGTGATAACCATAACCAAGTTGATGAGTCTCATGAAATCAAGATTGATATTTTACCTCTTGTATTTGATCCAACACCCTCCAAGATTCAACATAGATACAAACCCTTAAAATTACCTCACATCCTTCATGATTTTCCTCCAAAGCACTATAAGTATCTACTCGTGTTTGATGAAGAACCTGATGCCATCACAACTGAAAAACTCATCCAAGAGTTTGAACATTTTATAGATTTTTTTGACATTGATCATGACGATGTTTATATGAGAGTCTTCTCTCAATCCTTGAAAGAAGATACCAAAGAATGGTTTAAAAATTTGCAACCAAAGACAATTAGATCATGGGAGGAATTGAAGAATGTCTTTTTAAAGTTTTGGGGCAAGAAAAAATCTTTAGATTTACAACTTACATAGTTGTATGCCTTAAAAAGGAAGAACAATGAAACTATTTCTACATTAAGTAGAAAATTTTCCAGTATTTATTACAATTTGCCTAAAGAATTTCAACCCATTGAAGATAATGTCATGCTCCATTATGCAACTACTCTTCATCCAGATTTGTATTTCCTCTTGATGGAAAGAATACCTAAGTCCTTACAACAAATGTTTAATGATGCTCAGGAGATTCAACACAATATCCAAACATGTGAATAGATTCAAAATGAGGGGTTGGATGCTCAAGAACATGAAAGTGAATATGGACAAAAAACAATTGATTGGAATCTTGAGCATAGAGTTGATAATATCACAGGTCCTCTTGAAGTCTTTAATGTTGAGGGTTTTGCAAAAGATTGTATTACGTTTCGTTAGAAAGGAGGTGCTAAGGTAGTTTCTGATCCACCCAATGATAAACATGGAGCTGATTGTTTTATATATTCATTTGTAAGCAGTCAAGAAGATCAGTTTGCAAATCAGTCTATTGAAGAGCAGGTTGATGTTCCAAGTTTGTTCTTGTTAGATGACATTGCAGACGTTGCTAATTTTTCTATATATGATGAATATAATGATGATTGTGATGTTGACTTCCTGGAACAACCAGTTGCATGTTTTCTATCGGAAGATGTTCATTTTCAGCAATATGTTGAGGGAAATCAACTTACATATTACAGTTACAAAGAATAAAGTTCTGAACCAGCTGAAAAAAATTCTTTACCTTTATGTTTTTCTTCATATGAATTGTTGAAAGAAAATTTTAAGATCATCACTGAAGCAAAAGAATGTGTGTTGATGCCAAATCAAACTGATTTACTAGAACAAATTGACAAACAATTGCAACAATCTTCTCATGTGTTTGATTACCATGTTACTTGTTATGTAGAAGCTCTTGTCAGTTCAAAATTGTAGCCATTGGTCGAAGATGAATTTGAAAATGAGTGTGTTCAACAATCCAAAGAAATTGAAAAATGTGCATATGACAGTAGTGAAGAGAATGAAAAATCAGGTGGAAAAACCTTACCATTGTGATTTGTTTCTTTCAAATTGTTAAAGCAAAATGTTTATAATGTTTGAGATCAAAAACCTTCCAGGCATGATGTTAAATCTGAAGAAAGCAGTGGACTTGCAAATAAAAACTATCTTCCATTATGTTTATCTTCTTTTGAATTGTTGAAAGCTAATCATGAGCAAACAGAGAAAACTGATAAAAACATTGTTGTTCAAAGTCATTTTCCTTCTCTTAAAATTAATGAAGACATTCAACAAGATTTCCAGCAAGACAAAGTGTTTCAAAATTATCTTTCTTCCCCTACGAATGATGTGGTTGTTCAAATTCTAAGTGGCCTAGACATGGATGAGGAATTTGAAACTACATTTATGAAGAGGTCAAGTAGTGAACAAACAAATGACATAGAGTTTCAAGGAAGCAACGAAACAGTGCATGTCATGATTAAATCAGAAATGCAAAAAGATCATAAATAAGCAGTTGTTTTATTTAATTCCTTTGAAGATTATGGTTCTGAAAATGTTCTCAGGAATGAAGAAGTAGAGCAAGAACAACAAACACTTTTGAAGGAGGCCTTGAAATCAGGTTCTAGTGACCAACCCGAATTTAGTTTGAAGGGGTGAGCGATCTTATGGATAGATGAGTTCAATTGCAATAAAATCAGAGCATGGTCAGATATAAAAGGAAAATCCACTCAAGTGCGGATCCTATCCTCTATAGAGATTAAATGATCAGAAATAAGAAAATTATAGAGTCTCTTGGATATAGAATATGATCCCATCCACCCATTACACTAAGTGGGAGCTATAAGAGATCTGGAGCATAATCCACCAAATTGTGAGCTAAGAACAGAGTAGTGAAAATGTCTGCCAGGGTGTCCTGGGTAGCAAAGACCCCGCAGAATTCCCCTACAGAGATTGTAAGATTCAAATCACCTGCTATGATCAAGTTGTCGAAGTCAAGTACACCCCGAGCTTCTACCTTTTCTCAAAAAATCTATCTATGGGTACATGGGCCATATACATTGAGTAAATTAATCCTTTTGTTATTGTTTCAATAAGTATCGAAAAACAATATGCCTCCACAACAAAGAAAGGGAGATAAATCATATTTGGTCAGGTCCCAAGCCATAGCCAAGCCCCTATAGGTATCGAGTGAGCTTATTGTGTAGGTGTGCCAATTTGAGTGAAACTGATTTAAAAATATTCTGGCCTTTTTGCTGTCAACCAGGGTTTCCTGTAGAAAAATGATGTTCGAAGATGAGTGTGAAATAAGTCTTCTGAAGGAGAAAACTTTTAGGGGACCCCTCACCCCTCTGATGTTGAGGGAGAACAAGATCATGGATTTTCTCTTGCTAGGTCTTTCATGCCTCTAAGCACCCCAATATCAGTAAGAGATTGTGAAGAAACAACAAAAAGAGTAGATGAAGAGCCCTCCTTGCGACAGACACTACGAGTTTTGATCGAAGAGTGTTCGAAACCATGCCGTCTAGTACAAGTGTAGTCTTTTTCAGAAAATGATGACGAGGTCTCAGTTGATTCTAATCCAGTTTCAATGTCTGGAAAATTGTGTAAAGTATTACCCATATAAGTAGGTAAGGGTGTGGGACTTAAAACTTCTTTGTATGTAGTAATTACGGTGTTTAGAACAACACCAAGTGTGATATCACCAGACTTGATTTTGCTAAATCCAGGTCAGTGGTTATACTCCTCCTGTTCGAGGGGTTGTTCACCAGAGCTCTCAGTCGCCAGAGGAGGGGGAGTGGTATGTGAGATAGTAGTAGACTCCTGAGCTTCTAAAGAATGATTTGAGAGTAAGGTTAAGTTGGGAACATGCAAGGTAGGTATTGATGCTGCGTCCAAATTGTAGGAAGGGTGGAGGTTGGCTAGAGTAGATGGTAAGCCTGATAAAGGCATGGAGCAAGGCATAGTCTCTATAGGTAGACTGGGAGTAATAAGAGAGGAAGGAGTATTAGGATAGACATGTAGAAAAGTTAGTGTAGAGGCAGGTAGGTGAGTAGACGGACTAGGGGACTGGTGTAAGTGAAGGGTTATAGAAAGTTCTCTAGGAGAGTCCCCCCGAGGAAGAGAAGCTGAACTCGAAGTAAGAAGAGGAGAGTTATCTAATAAGTCCTTTCCCCAAGATGAGAGTGAGAAAAAAAGTGTCAGACATATGGTTTTAAGCTTAGGAGTGATAGATTCCAGGCCAGGTATAACACCATATTTAGGGTAGTCTGGAATATTGACCTGTGTATTCATTTCCAGAGAGTCCAGGTTGGAGGCAAGATTAAGCATAGATTCCTCCAACAGTTCATATTCAAGAGAACCAGTACAAGTCTTTCTCAAGTGGCTCGTTTGTCTACAGAGAGAACATCTAAAAGGGATGTCGAGATAGTCTAGATTCTAGCGTGTAAGATGTCCTCTCCAATCTATATCTAATGTTTCAAGTAGACCCTCGTGTATGTCTAGTTCTACTAGAATCCTTGCCAATTTTTTATCTGGGTCAACAAGTGTCTTAGGTTCCACATTGATGAAACGTCCCAAGGAGTTTCCAATGGCCATAAGAGTTTTTTCATTCCAGAGGTAAAGGGGTACTCCAGGAAGGAGAACCCATAGGTGTCGAAGATGAAAAGTCACGTGAAGGATCAAAACTCACTCGCTAATGATTCAAAATGATACTACTGTTATCCAGAGTCCAAAGATGCTCCATAATAGTTGTGATATCCTCAAGTGATTTGAACTGAAAGTAAAGACAACCATGCCCAATGTGTGAGAGAGAGGGGACATAGCCCAGTAGTGGCCTCCAAGTTTTTGTCATCCAGACATCCAGGTCTGTAGTGTAGAGGTGTCTGTAAAAGAGTTTATCCACAATACTACACAGGGCCATGGAGACCAAATCCTCCAGGCCAATATCCACACAAAGGACGGGTTTCTTCTTTGTTTTCTTCGAGGCCCATGGTCGTTAAAGATATTTTGTGCCCCCAAGTGAATGAGATCGGGTGTTATCCATAAATTTGGTCGTCATGATGATGTAATGATTATGGTGAACTTAGGCTCTTCATTGGAACTTTATCCTGAGAAAAGTTACCTTTATCTCTTTCCAAAAATCACAGTTTTGAGGAAGGTTCGCAGGCTACCAATACATTTGCCTGCGAGAATGCATGATTCTCGCAGGCTGCCTTAAGCCAGGGTGCGAGAGGTTCGCACTGTACCTAACTGCTAGGGTGCGAACATCTTCTAAAGAAGGGAAAAAGATAAAATCTCGACTATTCCCGGTTTTATCCCGACACTCCCTCCGTTTCCTTCTGGTAATCCTAATCCTAGTGGCACTATCCTGACTGTTGCACCAAACCTGCAGATTCCTGTTGGTGAACAGGGTGGTATGGTTTCTTTTCCTTTTCCCGGATACAACACAGTTACTACGCAACCTACGGTTGGCACACAACTTTCGGGTGGAACTATACCTATGATAGGGGGACCAACCTCACCTTTTGGACAAAATATACCTCCTGAATTGGCCCAGTATTGGAATCAGCTTCTACAAAACTTTCCTCAAAATGTTGGGGGGCAACAACTTGCCCGTACTATCGGCCAACCTTATCTAGGAGTACCTAATCCTATTTGGGGTCAGATTCAAACTGCTCAACCCCAGGTTCCTACTCAAACTCAAGGTTAGAATCCTTGGGGCTACTATCCTATCCGACTACCACCGAATCAGCCCGGGTCTTCCCTCTACGGACAGTCTGCTTATGGTCCTACTGGTTTGCCGACCGGGCTTCCACCCCAAAGCCATCAGTACCTGCAAGTAAACTGACAGTTACATTTTCTTGCTACCTTGGATTTGCCAGATTTGTCTAGGATTCTTAATGATCCTATCCGTCACTCTCCCCAATGGCCTGCTATTCCTTCTAAGATTCCATCGAATATTCCAAAATTCGATGGCAAGGCGGGAGAGGACCCAAATAATCATGTCATGACTTTTCATTTATGGTGTTCGTCCAACTCCCTGATGGATGAATCCATTCGTCTACGTCTTTTTCAACGAACCCTTACCGGTTCGGCTGCGAAGTAGTATATTGAATTGCCACGAGGATTCTTTTTTGATTTCAACACCCTAGCTATGGATTTTCTCACACATTACCAGTTACCGATTCGTTACGATACTGAGACTGAGATCTTAACTTCCTTTAAACAAACCAAAGACAGTCATATATCGGATCATATCCATGAGTGGCGGAGGAGAAAACGTCTTATTAAACTTGAACTCCCGGATCAGTTATTGGCAGAATGGTTTACAAAATCCTTCGTGAACGAAATTGGTAAAGACATTGCTATGGGTGGTGTTGTTACGGAGGAGAAGGCTATAAGTCGGGCTCAATATCTTGATCTCGTTTATTCGCAAACATGAACACTTTACGGTCTGCTACCTGAATTACCTCGTCCTGGTACTTCCAACACTTCAACTGCTCCTGCTGCCTCGCATGCAGCTGATGGTGTGATTGGTACTGCTCATACCCACTCACATTTCGTTTCAACTTCAACCCCTAAACCTAATTCTTCTAATGTTCAAAATGCTATGTCTCCTGCCACTTCCACTGGTAAAACTTCCGAGGTGAACGTTGTTCAATCTACACCGACCGGTAAAAATAAATCGAAGAAAGGAAGAGGCAAGAATAAGGAGAGAAAAAATAATAATCTAAATGAGCAAACTAAAACCCCTCATGTTGAAGATCGAGATAAACGCAAGCCACGCTACCCTTTCCTTATCTATGGTGACGATCACTACACGAAGGAACGCCGAAACCATCTACGTCGACAGTCTTGTCCCAACCCTTCCCGTCTCAGCAACATGCCTCGTTGGTCATTCATGACCAACCCTCTACTTCTACGACATCATATGTTTTGATGTGTACCGATGATTCTATGAAAACTAATGTTGCACTCATGACTAGATCCAAAGACTATACTCTATCTAAGGAGAAGGTTGACGATTTACCTCCTACTCTGGTTCAACCCTCTCCACCGACTCCGCCTACGAACGATCCTCTTCATCTCGAACGACCGAGCCTTGATACAGTTCTACGACTACCCCCGAAAGGTGTCGTTAAGAAATCGGCCTTCAATCCTTATGCTCGTGCGGCCCAGAACTATACCATTGTCGAATATCTGGCCCAAGCACCTTCAACGATGTCTGCCCTTGAAGTCCTTCAGTTTTGTCCTGCACAACGAAGGGCTCTGTTGAAAGCTATAGGTGGAATTGATCCTACAGATACGAATTTAATAGTCTTTGACTTGGAAGATCATATTCCAAGGTTGCCCCATCAGCTTGCGTTTCAGATACAAGTTGTTGTCGCCGACAAGAATATTTGTCGAACTATTATCGATGAGGGTGCTTCTACGTGTGTAATGTATTTCGCTTGTTGGAAAGCCATCGACTCTCCTACTTTAAATGAATCACAAAATACTTTGAAAGCCTTCAATGGCTCTGGTTTTAAGACTTACGGTGTTCTTCCATCATTTCCTGTTACTCTAGAAGGTAAGACAGTCCAAGTTGAAGTGGAAGTTTTCGATGCTCCCCTGGATTATAATATTCTATTTGGTCTTAGCTGGATAGATTCTATGCGCGCTGTTGTGTCAACGCTTTTCCGTGTCGTGTGATTTCCTCATCAGGGAAAATTGTTACGGTTGATCAACTTGCCTTCTTTAATTCTGATACTCGTACTGGCAATGTGCCGTTTATAGCTAAAACCCCACTGGGTTACGAGAATGTCGGTGTCGGCCTTTTAAAAGACTCTTCATTAATGGGCACTTTCCCCATACCACCTCCACCCGATATTCCACGCCCGTCAGTTGCTTCTATTAATATGATCTCCACTATACCTCATGAGCTTCCTGTGTCTTCTGTCCCTTGGATAGTCCCTGATCCAGGATATAATACTCGTTTCGGCGACGTCATGCCGTTAAGTCCAGTTGAGTCTGCTTATCAAGCCATTAAATCGACAACACCTTCTACTATTTCTCTTGATGAGTTGTCTCCCGATACTTTCCGTGTCATCTTTCCCACTGACGAGATGATCATGTCCGTCATGGAAGACACCCCTTGGGACGATGGGCATCATCGTTCCATATTGTTTCTGGAACAACACACTCTCGAGAACTACCAACGGATTTCGACTCCGTCGACCGTTGTTGTCATATCGACCGTTCCCGAATCTACACATGATGTGTTTGCCGAAGGGAACCTTAATAATATTTCTCCCACGATACTCATTGATATATCAGTTAAAACTGGGATTGTTGAAAATGTTCACATTGGAGCTTCATGTTCTCCGGATGAAATTGTCACTTATACTGCTTTGTTCAAAGAATTTCGTGACATCTTTGCATGGAGTTACGAAGAAATGCTAGGTATCGACCATGCAATTATTGTGGATGAGATAAAGATGTACCCCGGAGCTAAACTAGTCCGACAGCGCCTTCGTCCGGTCCATCCATGTAAAGCGACAACTATCAAACTTGAAGTTGAAAAACTTATCAAAGCCGGTTTTATTTATCCCATGGCTCTGACAGAATGGGTTTCCAACCCTGTACCGATTGATAAAAAAGGTGGTAGTATACGTGTTTGCGTTGATTATTGGGATATTAACAAAGCCTGTCCAAAGGACAACTTTCCAACCCCTTTCGTCGATGATTGTGGCGGCTGAAATATTTTCTCTCATGGATGGATTCTCCGGCTATAATCAAATTAACATCGCTCCTGAGGACCAACATAAAACTGCGTTTATTTGTCCTTGGGGTACTTTCGCCTATAGGAAACTTCCCTTCGATCTTAAGAACACAGGTGCAACGTTTCAACGTGCTATGTCTTATGCGTTTCACGATATAAATCATATCGTTCAACCTTATTTGGACGATTTGCCCGCTCATTCTTTACACCGAGTCGATCACCCCACTCATCTCCGAGCAATTTTCGTTCGTTGTCGGTTCTATCGCATTCGTTTAAATCCTCATAAATGCGTCTTTTGCGTAGATTCTGACCGTCTTCTAGGTTTCATTGTTTCACGTCAAGGGATTCGGGTAGATCCTATTAAGCTTGAGGCAATTCTTAATCTCCCTCCTCCTTCTTCGCTGCGCCAATTGCAAAGTTTGCAGAGGAAAGGAAACTTTCTTCGTCGTTTCATCCCTAATTACGCCGAGATTACTCGCGGTTTTACAAGGCTACTAAAGAAAGGTTCTGAGTTTGTCTGGGATACCGTGGTCAACAATGCTTTTGAGGCTTTGAAGTTGTCCCTCACGAAAGCTCCACTTCTTTTCGCTCCTAATTATAGTCGTGATTACTTTCTTTATCTTGCTGCCTCCGAGTACACTATTGACATGGTTCTCGTTCAAGAGGATGATGCACACGACGAACATGTTGTTTATTACTTGAGTAGAAGTCTCACATCCACTGAAATCAAGTATCAACATGTTGAAAAACTGGCTTTGGCTGTCGTTCAAGCTGTTCAACGCTTTTGACATTATATCCTTTCAAGGAAAACTACCGTAATTTTGCATTGCAACCCTATAAAACACATTTTGAATCGTCAATTGCTAAGGGGCAAGTACTCCAAATGGATTGTCATACTCCAGGAGTTTGAATTGGAGTTTGATCGCGCCACGTCTAAGAAATCCTTAGTTTTCGCTGAATTGATATGTGATTTTCCTCACTCAGCCACGGAGAATGTAGAAGTAGATTCATTGCCTGATGAATCTCTTTTCCTTATAAGCACAGACGATTTATGGTATGGAGATATCATTATATATCTCCAAACCCAAAATTTCCGGCCTGCTTTGTCTAGCACCGACCGACGTCGTATCCGCTATCAAGCGCGTCAATACATTATCCTCGGGGATACTCTTTACCGTCGGGGAATTGAATCTGTTTTTCGACGTTGCCTGACTTTTGACGAAGCCGAGAAAGCTTTGAATGACTGCCATTCCGGAGCATGTGGTGGTCATATGTCTGGGTCTGCTACTGCCCAGAAGATCTTACATGCAAGATATTTTTGGCCTTCCTTGTTCAATGACTGCATTACTGCTGTTCAGAAATGCCATGCCTGCCAGACCTACGAAGACCCAACTTTTCTGTAAGTTCAGACATCAATGAATTCCTAAAATGACTACCGTGATCGGTAACGATAGCCCGAGGAACACCAAAACGAGTTATGACATGGTTGAAAAGAAATAACGCTGCAGTCTTTCAAGTATTATCGAATGTTGGAATCGCCTCGACCCACTTAGTAAAATAATCAACAACTACAATAATATAACCATGCCCCCCGGCCGAGTGAGGGTGACAAGTCATGAAATCAATGCCCCATTTTGCAAAAGGACCTACTGAGACTATAGGATGAAGGGGAGCAGGATGCGACTGAATCTTCTGATTATAGGTTTGGCATGCATGCCACTTCTAAACATCAGTAATGCAGTCATGGAATAAGGAAGGCCAAAAATATCCTGCACGCAAGATCTTCTGGGCAGTAGCATACCCAGACATATGACCACCACATGCTTTAGAATGGCAGTCATTCAAAGCTTTCTCAACTTCGTCAAAAGTCAAACAACGTCGAAAGACAGAGTCAATGCCTCGACGGTAAAGAGTATCGCCGATGATAATGTACTGGCGAACCTAATAACGTATACGACGTCGTTCATTACTAGACAACGCAGGACGAAAAGTTTGGGTTTGAAGATAGATAATGATATCTCCATATCAAATATCATCAGTGTTGATCAGGGAAAGCGATTCATCAGGTAATGAATCGACTGCTACATTTTCCGTGGCAGAGTCGGGAAAATCACAAATTAACTCAGCAAAAACTAAGGATTTCTTTGACGTGGCGCGATCGAATTCCAAATCGAAGCAGAGATATAGTGAGGGATAACTTCAAGGCCTCAAAAGAATTGTTAGCAATTGAATCCCAAACAAACTCGAAATCTTTTTTTAATAGTCGGGTGAAACCACGAGTAATTTAGGTGTAATTCGGGATGAAACGACGAAGAAAGTTTGCTTTCCTCTGCAAACTTTGTAACTGGCACAGTGAATAAGGAGGAGGGATATTAAGAATCGCCTCAACCTTAATAGGATCTACCCAGATCCCTTGACGTGAAACAATGAAACCGAGAAGACGTCCAGACTTTACGCAAAAGACGCATTTATGAGGGTTTAGACGAATGCGATAGAACCGACAACGGACGAAAATTGCTCGGAGATGATTAGGGTGATCGACTCGACGTAAAGAATGCGCTGGCAAATTGTCCAAGGAAGGTTGAACGATATGCTTGATATCGTGAAACGCATAAGACATAGCACGTTGAAAATGTCGCACCTGCGTTCTTAAGACCGAAGGGAAGTTTTCTGTAGGCGAAAGTACCCCAAGGACAAATAAAAACAGTTTTATGTTGGTCCTCAGGATGTTAAGAACCAAACATCAATATAGCATAGAAAAACCTCAGGAAAAGTACTCAACGCCTTGAAAAAGATATAATTTCAGATAATAAGCCTCTTCGAGGGGGCAACCTCCTTTTACCCCACTTAAATGTTCAAGTACCAGATG
>ML800357.1:40058-122022 GCA_009831015.1 Picea engelmannii | reverse complement strand
GCATTTCTTCACCTTCATCAAGAGTCCAAGTAGGATTTTCTGGAGGCTTATTTGGTGTAGAAGTTCCCTTTTTGGGTGGCATGTTGGCCAAGTATCACTTTTGAACCTTGATTTTGAGGTGGTTCTGCTAGACAATATTTCTCTTATTGTATCTCCCAATTTTTGGACCTTCTGGGTATGAAACTTTATGTTATGTATTTCTATGATATGTCTTCTCTTCAATTCCACAGGTCTGATCAAAATCGGATGTGCCAAGTGGAATTTACGATAACTTCCCCACAACTTGCTGATTTTTGGCCTTTCCAGGAGATCTCACTTGTATAGTGTGCCCCGCACAAAATAATTGATATAAAATTCTGAAACTCACACCCAAAATACTACAAACTATCCTCAATCCAATGCAACTAGTCCCACACAATTTGGATACTCTAGGAAGAAGTTATGATTGTTTTACCTGGAACACCTTCTTGAGACTAGCCAATAGGTCTAGTCAGATACCCTATCTTACACAGGGTGTATTTACAAATTTAAGATGACCCAGAAGCTGAACGTTTTACCACAGATAAATAACTAATTTCTGTAAATGGCCTCCGGAGTTCATGGTCTGAAACGTTACATAAAAGTTTTTAGAGCGAAAATTCTAAAAAGACTCATTTCAGGATGATTCCAGAACCCTATATTGTACAGGCTATATATCCGAAAGTATAAGGCCTCAGGAGCTAAAGTTTTAACCCAACGTACCTTGATCTGTCTTCTAAATACCCTCCAAGCCGTTCCTTCTGAAACGTTGTAGAAACAAATTTATAGCGAAAATTCCACGATGTCTCAGATGTAGCAGCGAAACCCCAAGACCTTGAGCTCTGATACCATATGTTATGAACCAAACATCAATATAGCATAGAAAAACCTCAGGAAAAGTACTCAACGCCTTGAAAAAGATATAATTTAAGATAATAAGCCTCTTTGAGGGGGAAACCTCCTTTTACCCCACTTAAATGTTCAAGTACCAGATGATTCAAAATGAAAATATCTCCTTGGTATATATAGGAGACTAGGAGGTATAATTACAACTAATGGCCTAAAGCCGACATAAATAAAATAACATTACTAATCTAATATGCCCCAATTAAGGAGTAATGGGCCAACATTAGGGCTTAACACAAGAGTGATGTTAATTTGATTATAGCTGGAGAATCCGTCCATGAGAGAAAATATTTCATTGCCGACACAGTCATCGACGATGTGGTCGACGAAAGGGGTTGGAAAGTTGTCTTTCAGACAGGCTTTGTTAATATCCCGATAATCAACACAAACACGTATACTACCACCTTTCTTATCAATTGGTACAGGGTTGGAAACCCATTTTGTCAAAGCCACAGGATAAATAAAACCGTCTTTAAGAAGTTTTTCAACTTCAAGTTTGATGGCTTCCGCTTTACGTGGATGGATAGGAAGAAGGCGCTGTCGTACTGGTTTAGCTCTGGGGTACATTTTTATCTCATGCACGACAATAGCAGGTTCGATACCTGGCATCTCTTCGTAACTCCAGGAAAATATATCGCAAAATTCTTTGAACAAAGCTGTATAGGTGACAATTTCCTCTGGAGAACATGAAGCTCCAATGTGAACATTTTCAACTATCCCAGGTTTAAATGAAATATCAATGGGTATCGTGGGAGAAATATTACTGAGGTTCCCTTCCGCAAACACATCACGTGTAGATCCGGGAACGATCGTTATGACAACAATGGTCGACGGAGTCGAAATCCACTGGTAATTCTCTAGAGTGTGTTGTTCCAGAAATAGTATGGAACGATGATGCCCATCGTCCCAAGGCGTATCGGACATGACGAACATGATCATCTCGTCAGTGGGAAAGATAACATGGAAAGGATAAGGAGACAACTCCTTCGGAGAGGGTGTAGAAGGTGTTGCCGATTGAATCGCGTGATAAACAGACTCAATTGGACTTAACGACATGACGTCGCCGAAACGAGGATGATCTCCTGGATCAGGGACTATCCAAGGATAAAAAGATACTGGAATCTCATGAGGATCAAAAGCGTTGACACAACAGCACGCATAAAATCAGGGACTATCCAAGGATCAAAAGCGTTGACACAACAACACGCATAAAATCTACCCAGCTACGGCCAAGAAGAAGATTATAATCTAGGGGAGCATCGAAAACTTCCACTTCAACTTGGACGGTCTTACCTTTGAGAGTAATAGGCAACGAGGGAAGAACACCGTAAGGCTTAAAACCCGAGCCATTGAAGGCGTTCAAAGTATTTTGTGATTCAGTTAAAGGATGAGAGCCAATGTCTTTCCAACAAGTAAAAGACATTACACACGTAGAGGCACCCTTATCAATAACAGTTCGATAGATGTTCTTGTCTGAGACAACAACCTGTATCTGAAACGCAAGTTGTGGGGGTAACCTGGGAATATGATCTTCCAAGTCAAAGACTATCAAATTCGTATCTGTAGGATCAATTCCACCTATATCTTTCAACAGAGCCCTTCGTTGTGCAGGACAAGACTGAAGGACTTCAAGGGCAGACATCGTTGAAGGTGATTGGGCCAGATCTTCTACAATGCTATAGTTCTGGGCTGCACGAGCATGAGGATTGAATGTCGATTTCTTAACGACACCTTTCGGAGGTCGTAGGACTGTATCAACGCTGGGTCGTTCGAGATGAAGATGATCATTCGTAGGTGGATTCGACGGAGAGGGTTGTACCAAATCAAGAGGTAAATCGTCAAACTTCTCCTTAGATGGAGAATAATCTTTGGCTCTAGTTGCGATGGCAACATCATTGTTCTTAGAATCACCGGTGCACATCAAAACATATGATGTCGTAGAAGTAGATGGTTGGTCATGAATGAACAAAGAGGCCTGCTGCTGAGACGGGAAGGGTTGGGACAAGACTGTCGGCGTAGATGGTTTGGGCGTCCCTTGAAGGAACTTATTAACCTCGGTACGTCGAGGACAATCCTTCGTGTAGTGATCATCACCACAGATAAGGCAAGGATATCGTGGCTTACACTTATCTCGATCGTCAGCAGGAGGGGTTTTGGTTTGGTCATTTTGATTATTATTTTTACTCTCCTTATTCTTGCCTCTCCCCTTCTTTGATTTATTTTTACCGATCGACGTAGATTGAACAACGTTCACTTCAGAGGTTGCACCGGCGGGAAGAGCAGGAGACGGAGGATTTTGAACATTAAAAGACGTGGATTTGGGGGTTGTAGTTGAAACAAAATGTGATTGGGTATGAGTAGTACCAATCACACCATCAGCCGCATGCGAGGAAGCTTGAGCAGTTGAAGTGCTTGAAGTACCAGGATGAGGTAGTTCAGGTAATAAATCGTAAAGTGTTCCCGTTTGCGAATAAACGAGATCAAGATACTGAGCGCGACTTATAGCCTTCTCCTCTGTAACAACACCACCCATAACAATGTCTTTACCAATTTCATTCACACAAGATTTCGTGAACCATTCGGCCAGTAACTGATCAGGGAGTTCAAGTTTGATGAGATGACGTCTCCGTCTCCACTCATGTATATGATCCTAGATGTGAGTACCTTTAGTTTGTTTGAAAGAAGTCAGGATCTCAGTCCCAGTATCGTAACGGATTGGTAACTCGTAATGTGTGAGAAAAACCATAGCTAAAGTGTTGAAATCAGAAAATAAACCTCGTGGAAATTCAATATACCACTTCACAGCCGAATCGGTAAGGGTTCGTTGAAAAAGACGTAGCCGAATGGAGTCATTCATCATTGAATTGGACGAACACCATAAATGAAAAGTCATGACATGATTATTTGGGTCCTCTCCCGGCTTGCCATCGAATTTCGGAAAATCCGATGGGAGCTTAGCAGGAATAGCAGGCCATTGGGGAGAGTGAAAAATATGATCATTTAGAATACTAGACAAATCTGGCAAATCCAAGGTAGCAAAAAAAGACAACTATCGGTTCAGTTGCGGGTACTGATAGCTTTGAGTTGGAATCCCTGTCGGCAAACCAGTAGGAGCGTAAGTAGACTGTCCGTAGAGGGAAGACCCTGGCTGATTCAGTGGTGGCCGGATAGGATAGTAACTCCAAGGATTGTAACCTTGAGTTTGAGCAGGGACCTATGGTTGAGTAGTCTGACCCGAACCCCAAATAGGATTAGTTACTCCGGGATAAGGTTGGCCAACGGTAGGGACAATTGGCTGCCCTCCAGCATTTTGAGGAAAGTTTTGTAGAAGTTGATTCCAATACTGGGCCAATTCAGGAGGTATATTTTGTCCAAAAGGTGAGGTTGGTCCCCCCACTGTAGGTATAGTTCCACCCAGAAGTTGTGTGCCAACCGTAGGTTGTGTAGTAACTGTGTGGTGTCCGGGAAAAGGAAAAGGAACTGTACCACCCTGTCCACCAACGAGAATCTGCGTGTTGGGTGCAACAGTTGGAATAGTGCCACTAAGCTTAGGATTACCAGAAGGAAACTGCGGGAGTGTCGGAATAAAACCGGGAATCGTGTGCCCAGGAAAAGAAGGACCACCTGGAGAACCAACTGAGGTTTGCGAAGGTGTTGGATTGGGAGGATTCAACAAAGCATTCAACGCATGGTAACCGGGTGGTAATGTCGGGATGACATCAGGAATTCGCTGGGTGTTGATAGGAGCAAGAGTAGTTGGGGTAATTTCGGTTTGGACACTCGTAGTATTCGCGAGGTGGGCCATCTCGGGAGGAAGAACAAAATGATAAGTGGTAGTCTCGGGTGTAGTCTCTGTCTCAGGAGACACAGGAGGGTTAATTTCGTAGACAGGAGGTGACTCTGTACCGAAAAGAACTCATCGGAAATTACCGGACCAAAAAGGATCTTGGCCTACTACACCGTGAGAAGGCCCAATAGTTGATTCAGAAGATGTAACAACGGTTTCTTCGGAAGGATTTAATCGTCCAAAAGGTCGTTCACCACAACGAACGCGATAGTCCTCTATAGTATTGGTAATTCGAAAATCTCCTAGAGAATCAGTTTGTTCGACTTGTGGAAGTGGTGTGGTGACAACTGGAACGTCACTGGTTTCCCCGTGTCGTTAAGTAACCACAGGGACTTCGGTCTGATGGGGTGAACCCTCAGGTGTACCAGTAGGTTGAGAATCGTCCATATGCTCTGGAGATAATCCTTGCATTCTACGAGAACGCCGTGGGGGAGAAATTGTAAACAAGTGACAAGTTCCGCGAGAAAATTTCTAGGGTCAACTTCGAGAAATAAACAACACTCACTAGTAAACAAAATCTAGGAAGCAATCACCAAGAAAACAATACCTTCTAATTTCGAAGCCACTAGTTGGTGATGAAATCCATCGTCACAACAACGAGATGAGAAGGGGTGGGGCTAAGGTGGAAAAGTTACATTGACGACCTGCTTAACAGACTTACGCCCTGGTGCAAGCTCCCACACATAATCGTGGGTATACCCTCAAAGGATTCTGAGTGAGTTTGATCAACGTCAATTCCAGGTACCGTGAAGACTTTCCCCTCCACAGTCACCTTGGATAAGAACCTAGAGAGATAGGCCACTAAGGTCACCAGAAATAACAGTACAGCTTGGGGGAACAGTCGTCAGTCCGATTCGCACGCAAGGGAAGGATATCTAGTCCGAAACCAACTCAAAGGATTCCACTCATAATTGTGGGTATACCTCGGAGTGATCCCCGTAATACGTGCAACCTCTACACCGATGTCAACAAAGCAGGGTTAGTAACTCTGCCAACACCAATGCGACCTAGTGCTTGACCCTTGTGTTAGAAGGGCGTCCCAGGGCAATATGCTGCCAATGGAATTTAACACTCCCTAACTCAAGATGATATTATGTGTTTTTGATATTTTGGAGAGTGTATCTCTCTTCCTACTCCAAAGCACTAGCCTAGCTAATATGTTGGTGTAAAAGAGCCCTAGAAAAGAGTTACTAGATCAATTTTAAGATTACGCAATATTTTTAAGAGTTGTCGATTACTCAAAAGTAACGGAAGTGAAACTCATGATGTATGACTCTGACCCAAATAATGCTAGGATAATAATGAAATATGACTCTTTTCATTCCATGAATCCTAATTATGGGAGAGAGAAAAGTTTCCAAATCAACTCAAATACTACAATGTAATGCACAATTTCCTTTCAGATGTCAATGCAAACGATCATTTATCAATGAACAATCTCTATATGTCTTTTTCAAATACTTCAATAAACTTTAAAATTTGATTTTCAATTTTTTCGAAAAGACAAAAACAAAATCTTGAAAGAAAACTTGTTGTTCACTTTCCAAGAAGAACTCTGATTAATGAGAAAAGAAAATCAAATCGTACAAAATCAAACAATAACAACCCAATCAATTCTTTCAATGGAAGTAAAAACAAAAAGCAAACCAATGAGTCTTGCCAATGCGAATAAAAATGTTCTTTCGAACCACCAAACAAAAGAGAAAACCTCAAGTACTTAACTCTCTACCAATCACTGGTTCTCAGCCAATCAGACACACTCAACTCCAGAAGTCAGAGAGGATGAAAATGCCAATCAGAGCCAAGAAATGAAAGTCAAGCTACAAAGAGCAAGAAAGACCTAGAAACCCTAAATCTGTTCAAGCAAGCAAACTAAAACAAAAGATATATAAATCAATGATCCAATAAGCCAAAAAGATGTAATTCAACTGATCTGAGCAATTGAAAAAATCAAAACTCAATTTCAAAATTTTCAAAATTCTTGCTCGCAGGCAAGCAGTGTTACATAGTGCGAGAAGATAGGATTCTCGCAGGCCACCTTGAAGAAAGGTGCGAGGTGCTCTAACTTGACCCTATATGTAGGGTGCGAACCTGACTGGTTCTCGCAGGATGTCAATGAACACAGTGCGAGAACTCCTGAAGATAATAATTTTTTTGAAAATGCAAGCAAAATTCAAACTGGCTTATAGACCCAGAAGGTCTCTCAGGATATCCTGAGGACTCAAACACTGACAAAACAAGAGAAAAATGAAAATAGAGCAAATGGCCACAGAAAATCCAAAAACCATAAAGAAAAAATGAATATTCCCCAGCGGAGTCGCCAATTTTGTTTCAGGATTAATCTGTAAGTGCGGACACAAACTGATCTCCCTAGATCCACCTGGATCTAGAACAAAACAGGATAGAATAATACACTTTCCCTAGATCTAGCCTATTGAATGAACTAAGAGACAAGGATCAAGGACATACCTTATGAACGCTTTCCTTGAGTCTCTGTTGTTCCAAGATTCACTCCAACGCTTTTGTGCCGTTCAGATCACAACAGTACAAACCAATCGAAGTGAAGGCTAATCAATATATTCAATGGTTAATCTATACATATGATCAAGGAGTTATGTAATAAAGTGACATCATCTTTATGGGAAATGGACATATTACTGTATTGAATTAATTGAAAGTGAAACTTACAACCTAAGCCTTGATGTTGTAGATCTCCTTTCGATGGCTCCTAGCTCTAACACACACACTTGCTCATGCATGAAGAAAATCAACCACTTTTGATGACCTTGCTGTTGTCTCTAGCTGCTGTAGCATCAGTCCTTCATACAATCTTGCACTAATTCTCCAATCAATCTCTTGCTAGTTTGATTCTTAACCTTTTCCATGAGCAATCTCCTCAATATATAGGAGAAGATAGATTAGTTACTTGGATAGAAAATGATCCCAAGATATCTGGAATGCCAGCACCTGAATAACCATTCGAAAGCCAACTCATCCTTCTAGAAGATTCCCTTCTAGAAGGCTCAAGAATTTATCTTTTTCCTCCTTTTGGAGGATGTTCGCACCCTGAGAGTTAGGTACAGTGCAAACCCCTCACACTTCAGCTTAATGCAGCCTGCGAGAATCAGGCATTCTCGCAGGCAAATATATAGGTAGCCTGCGAACCTCTCTTAAAAGTATGATTTCTGGAAGCAAACAAATGTAACTTTTCTCAGGAAAGTGTTCTTAGTGAAGAGCTTGATTTTCCATCATCATTACATGATTATGATAACCAAAATTGTGGATAACAGAATGCCCCCCAAAGTTTGAGAGTGGAACCAGTGACAGTCGATAGACTTTGTAAGCTGTATGTGTGTGTCGAGAACCAAGAGCACATCTAATCGAAAACCTGCAAACATCCAAGCATCGACAAAACATCATGTATACCAATTTCTGAGGTAGGCATTCCCATACTCAGATCATAGACTGATGACATCATAAACAAAGGTCATGGCCACCAATCGTACACTATGGATCCATGCCGTCACAATATAGCATAGCCACCTGAATACATTGTGGATCTATGCGACAAATTTTCAATCAAGACGACATAGCCACGAAATATACATAGTGGATCTATGTGTCGCAAATTATACATACTCCATCGCAACCTGGATTACAAAGATAATATCCACGGTTTTCAATCTCATCGCCCAAAGCACGAATCTAACCATGTGATTACATGTATCGAAGTCGAACATGGTAGAAACCACTTGATTATCGGCCATTGATGTAACCGTTAACAAGTGCGAGAGAAATCACCATTGATGTCAATGACTCCCAAGGTACTAAAGTACAATCCATCGACTGTGAATAAATGAGTTGATGTCGAACAATCGACAGAATCTTTCGATTAGGGGTCAATGATGTAAACCCACTGTCGAAAGCGAGGAAACTTTCCATTGAGGCATGCAAGCTCCAAGATACTGAATGATTTCTAAGTCTTGATTCCGGATAATGTGCTGAAGTCGACGGAACAAAACTCGTCACAGGAGGGCTTTGATGTATCCCCCATCAATGACACGAAATGAGTAACAGAGTTTGAAAGTAAGATAGAGCATGTAGCAATTGGACTTTGGACACACGGAAGACCGACACGAAGAGAATGGAGAATTGCATATGGCCGACTCAAATAGAGGTTTCAGACGGACTTCTCTTGAACATATGAACGACACGACCAATGATTTTGCAACATTGACTCAAATACGACACAGGGAAAGACCTTGTTATCAAATCAAATGAGAGACAAATGGATTACCCAAACCAGCTTCAAAAGATAAATAGGGGGTGCCATATTCAAGAGCGACTCTTACTGCCAATTAATACAAAGATGAACATATCCCTTTCCCAAATTTCCTCCCACCATTTCTGGAAAATACCTCTTTATTTTTACGCAAGCTTGAAGAGGATCACATATGCTTGTTGATATAAGCTCATTCTTTGGACGAGTCCCTCAGAGTATTTTTAACGAATCCTAAGAATGAGTGGTTCGGTCCCATTACGGGTCTGTCAATGTTTGTTTAATGAGTCCAGAGATAGTAAACTCGAAGGTTTTTCAAGATTATAGAGTTTGGAAAAACACTGAAAAGAGAACTCTCTCAGTTCTTTTTTCGTACAATAGTCCAACGAGACCGAAAAATGGTTAAACTATCACTCGAAGGACGCATACTTCAAATACTTTATCGAGCGTGAAAATAACAAGGTCGCTCGACGATCTTTTCCTGTTTAAGAGAGTATGAAAAAAGATTAAAGATAACTCCAGGGGGGTTCCTTTTTCGTATAACCATAACGAGACCGAAAAAGAGATAAAATGACGCTCGATCACGTTCTTATGTTTTTCACAAGCGCAAGAACGGATAAAAGGCGCTCGAGGTTTTATGTCAAAACCATAGAAAACAATTAAAATCACACCACACCAGGGAAAAATCCTGTCCATAATCATTCATCTTTCCCACCTGCCAGTCATTTCACTCATTTTCACATTAGTGATAGAGTTAAATAATGAATAAACATAAAAACCCCATATTTGATATAGTAAAAAGTAATTAAAATGAATGAAAAACTAAATTTACTATATCATTTCACACTTTTACCTTTGAGTTCAAAAAACCCTCATTTTACCCTCTGCATTCAGTGTCGATTTCCGGGAGCTACGGGTGATCATTTGCCGAGCCGTCAGCAGCATTTTGATAATTTATCCATTCCTGATCTTTGCATGGTTTAAAATTTCGATTTCATTGGTTAAAAGTTCAGTTTTAAGTTAGTTTTTTAAACCCTATGCGCATGGAGGCATTCTCGCAGGTGGCCCATACGGGACCTGCGAGAATGACTCATTCTCGCAGGTGGGCCTTAAGGCATCTGCGAGAAGTTCGCACTGTGCGTAGTAGGGCACCTGTGAGCAGTGCAAAACTCAAAAAGTTTTTAAAATATTTAGCCAATAGAAAGAATTTTTTCATGTTTAAGATCATTAACCATCTTCATATGTCTCTTATGCAGGTTAATAGCCACAAGTATGGTGCTTGAGTGGCAAGAACGAGAACACGACGAGGATAATACAAACACCGAAAATCACCCTCCCACCATCGCTGCTTTAAGAGATTACAGTCTCTTGAAATATTTCCGTATCCCGGGCATGAGAGCCCAAGTTCGATTACTTGAGTATCTAGTCCGAATGTGAGATCCGGACTAGCAAGTTTTTAATGTTGGAACTCACACATTAACTATTGACATTGAGGACATATATTTCTTGACCGGTTTATCCAGGCGAGGGTTCTATGTCAGTTTGACCGGCAACAGAAGGGGCGGTTTGACAATGAGTGAATACTGCAACCAATATTGTGTACCCGAGGCTGAAAGAAAGAAAGGGAAAGTGACAATCTGGGGAGTAACTGACTTGACTCTCCGCACCATTCTCTTTACGATTTCTCGGATGGCTGGAAGTGCCGCACCCCATATGGCATTGCAGATTTATTTCCAGTACACCATCGAGTGTACTGAGCCCCGGGTATTTAACTGGGCTGATGCAGTGTTGCGCAGTATCAAGAAACAACTGACCAAGTGCAGGTGTGGAGAGCTAAAACAGTTTGGATATGGGTCTTTGCTAGTGTCCTTCTTCTTAGAGAGGGTCCCTGTGCTTCGATTGCAGACTGAGTGGCATTTTTCGGGTCCTAGAGATCCGAGGATGTTATGGTGGTGTCGGCTCATGGCCCGACATGTGGCAGGTCCTATCGTCAAATATGACGATGTTTTCTTTGATTGGTTGCAGAACCAGATGCTGATGGTGAACGACTACGCATATGCCGGACTGGATTTCCGAGGAGATCCAGATCTAGCACTTCCTGAAGATGCTCAATGGGGAGATCTCGGTAAGAAGTACACAATTTTTTTGTTTTTAAATGTTTTTGAATTTTTATCATATTTAAATGTTTTTTATTTATAGTTTTACCTGAAGACTAACACCAAATACTTGTTGATATCACATACGTTGGACCATATCGACCTGCTGACAGTTCTTCTATCCAACGACGAGGAGAGGCATCAGTATCAGTTCCATAATACGTCGAGGGTTATTTGACGGTGGAGCAGAATTTAGAGGGTCTGATGGCAGACGTTCCAGATATGGCTCTGGAAGAGATTCCACGACGCGATCAACGTCACATCGTGGGAGTCTCTGCATCTATGGGTCAAATACTCCGCAGAGTTGCTAGGACATTAGTGTGTTACCGTGAACGTCATCCATGACGTCACTATGTAGAAGCCAAGAGCTTCATTTTTTGATATTTTGGTCTTCGGACAAACATTTTGTAAAAACAAACTTTTTTGATCGTTATATATATACACGGCTTCTACCGATTTCTTTACATTGTGTACATTTTAATGTGTTTGATTTATAAGTGATTTAAATGCCTGTCCAATACATAATTAGCTAAAACATCAGTTAATGTATTAAGACGTCTAAGAATATGCTGATATTCAATGTGATCAAAATACCGTTCCAAGAGGCGAATCCGCAAATATACCCTTAATAAAGTAGGACTTTGAATAGAATATACATTACTGAGTTGTAGTACTACAAGTTGCGAGTCAAGTCGCACAACCAAATGACGAATTCCAAGAGAGATAGAATCAACCAATAATTCAACAACGGCGCTATACTCTGCGATGTTGTTGGTTGCTCGGCCAAGACATATACCTCGTAGAGATATGAGTTCGTTTGTTGGGGCATAGATTGCCCATGCAGCGAAAGCTAGGTTTCGAGTACTACGACTAGCTCCATCGGCGAAGCCAATATAAGGTAGCGAATACTCCGATATCTGGCAATCAAACACAACGTTACGTAAGGGCAGAGACCAGATAACGTCAAAAGAAAAATTAAAATAACACACACACGCAGTATGATACATAAAATACAAGTACTCATGCATAGTACTTCTTCAAGTACAACCCGTTCCTGGGTTCACTCAAAGGTACACCATCATAATCAACTAGCTCATACGCTCATTTTTCCAAAATTTTGCTAACAATGTAAGGACCACGCCACATAGGTTCAAATTTCTCGACTCCTAGGACATCTTTATCCTGTTCATACAGAAGAACAAGATCACCTTCAGAGAAAACACGAGGCTTGACATGCTTGTCATATTGCGCCTTGACGCGTTTCTTTTGGGCTTCTATTACTAAAGTGGCATCACGTCGGGTCTCGTCTAATCGCATCAAATACAACAGACGTTCCTCTTCAGCAGAAGTATTAGGTAAGAGTTCTACAACTAGCTTCAAAGAAGGTATCTCACATTCTATTGGCAGAATGGCTTCCATGCCGTAAACTAATCGAAAGGGTGTAAATCCCGTAGCGGATTTAACAGATGTCCGATATGCCCACAATGCTGAAAACAACATCGTGTGCTAGCTGGTTTTTTGTATGCCTCTCATCCGTTGAATCATAGTTATGAGAACCTTATTGATTGCTTCGACCTGACCATTGGCCTCCGGATAATATGGTGTTGAGCTATCATGACGAAGACCCAACTTTTCTGTAAGTTCAGACATCAATGAAATCCTAAAATGACTACTGTGATCGGTAACGATAGCCTGAGGAACACCAAAACGAGTTATGACATGGTTGAAAAGAAATAACGCTGCATTCTTTCCAATATTATCGAATTTTGGCATCGCCTCGGTCCACTTAGTAAAATAATCAACAACTACAATAATATAACCATGACCCTCGGCCGAGTGAGGGTGACAAGTCATGAAATCAATGCCCTATTTTGCAAAAGGACCTACTGAGACTACAGGATGCGACCGAATCTTCTGATTATAGGTCTGGCAGGCATGACACTTCTGAACAACAGTAATGCAGTCATGGAATAAGGAAGGCCAAAAATATCCTGCACGCAAGATCTTCTGGGCAGTAGCATACCTAGACATATGACCACCACATGCTCCAGAGTGACAGTCATTCAAAGTTTTCTCAGCTTCGTCAAAAGTCAAACAACGCTGAAATACATAGTCAATGCCTCGACGGTAAAGAGTATCGCCGAGGATAATGTACTGGCGAGCCTGATAACGTATACGACATCGTTCATTACTAGACAACGTAGGACAAAAAGTTTGGGTTTGAAGATAGATAATGATATCTCCATACCAAATATCATCATTGTTGATCAGGAAAAACGATTCATCAGGTAATGAATCGACTGCTACATTTTTCGTGGCAGAGTGGGGAAAATCACAAATTAACTCAGCAAAAACTAAAGATTTCTTTGACGTGGCGCGATCGAATTCCAAATCGAACTCCTGGAGAATGACAATCCGCTTGGACTACTTTCCCCCCAACAATTGACGTGTCAATATATGTTGCATGGGGTTACAATGTGAAATCACTGTAGTTTTTCTGGAGAGAATATAATGGCGAAAACGTTGAACTGCTTGAATAGCAGCCAAAGCCAGTTTCTCAACGTGTTGGTACTTGATTTTCGTTGATGATAAACTTCTACTCAAGTAATAGATAACATGTTCATCGCGGTTATCATCCTCTTGAACTAAAACCATGCCAATGGTATACTAAGAGGCAGCAAGATACAGAAAGTAATCACGACTATAATCCCGAGGAAAGAGAAGCAGAGCTC
This sequence comes from Picea engelmannii, assembly GCA_009831015.1. NCBI lineage: Eukaryota > Viridiplantae > Streptophyta > Pinopsida > Pinales > Pinaceae > Picea > Picea engelmannii. Next base: position 108,084 of record ML800357.1, on the reverse strand, counting down.
TGGTGAGGGATAACTTCAAGGCCTCAAAAGAATTGTTAGCAATTGAATCCCAAACGAGCTAGAAATCTTTCTTTAATAGTCGGGTGAAACCACGAGTAATTTCGGCGTAATTCGGGATGAAACGACGAAGAAAGTTTGCTTTCCTCTGCAAACTTTGTAACTGACGCAGTGAAGAAGGAGGAGGGAGATTAAGAATCGCCTCAACCTTAATAGGATCTAACCTGATCCCTTGACGTGAAACAATGAAACCGAGAAGACGACCGGACTCTATGCAAAAGTCTCATTTATGAGGGTTTAGACGAATGCGATAGAACCGACAACAGACGAAAATTGCTCGGAGATGATTAGGGTGATCGACTCGGCGTAAAGAATGAGCTGGAAAATTGTTCAAGGAAGTTTGAACGATATGCTTGATATCCTGAAATGCATAAGACATAGCACGTTGAAATGTCGCACCTGCGTTCTTAAGACTGAAGGGAAGTTTTCTGTAGGCGAAAGTACCCCAAGGACAAATAAAAGCAGTTTTATGTTGGTCCTCAGGAGCGATGTTAATTTGATTATAGCCGGAGAATCCGTCCATGAGAGAAATGATTTCACTGCCGGCACAGTCATCGACGAAAGGGGTTGGAAAGTTGTCTTTCGGACAGACTTTGTTAATATCCCGATAATCAACACAAACACGTATACTACCACCTTTCTTATAAATCGGTACAGGGTTGGAAACCCATTCTGTCAAAGCCACGGGATAAATAAAACCGGCTTTAAGAAGATTTTCAACCTCAAGTTTGATGGCTGCCACTTTACGTGGATGGACAGGACGAAGGCGTTGCCGTACTGGTTTAGCTCCGGGGTACATTTTTATCTCATGCAGGACAATAGCAGGATCGATACCTGACATCTCTTCGTAACTCCAGGCAAAGATATCGTGAAATTCTTTGAACAAAGCAGTATAGGTGACAATTTCCTCTGGAGAACATGAAGCTCCAATGTGAACATTTTCAACTATCCCAGGTTTAACTGAAATATCAATGGGTATCGTGGGAGAAATATTACTGAGGTTCCCTTCCTCAAACACATCACATGTAGATCCGGGAACGGTCTTTATGACAACAATGGTCGACGGAGTCGAAATCCGCTGGTAATTCTTGAGAGTGTGTTGTTCCAGAAACAGTATGGAACGATGATGCCCATCGTCCCAAGGCGTATTGGCCATGACGGACATGATCATCTCGTCAGTGGGAAAGATAACATGGAAATGATCAGTAGACAACTCCTCCGGAGAGGGTGTAGAAGGTGTTGCCGATTGAATCGCGTGATAAGCAGACTCAATCGGACTTAACGGCATGACGTCGCCGAAACGAGGTTGATCTCCTGGATCAAGGACTATCCAAGGATCAAAAGATACTGGAAGCTCATGAGGAATGACGAAGATCATATTAATCGAAGAAACTGAAGGGCGTAGAATATCAGGTGGTGGTGGTATGGGAAAAGTACCCATTAACGAAGAGTCTTTTAAAAGACTGATTCCAACATTCTCGTAACCCGATGGGGTTTTAGCTATAAACGACATGTTGCTAGTGCGAGTATCTGAATTAAAAAAGACAAGTTGATCAACTGTAATGACCTTTCCTTGATGAGGAAAACATACTACCCAGAAAAGCGTTGACACAACAACACGCATAGAATCTACTCAGCTACGGCCAAGAAGAAGATTATAATCTAGGGGAGCATCGAAAACTTCCACTTCAACTTGGACGGTCTTACCTTCGAGAGTAACAGGCAACGAGGGAAGAACACCGTAAGGCTTAAAAACCGATCCATTGAAGGCGTTTAAAGTATTTTGTGATTCAGTTAAAAGAGGAGATCCAATGGCTTTCCAACAAGTAAAAGACATTACACACGTAGAGGCACCCTCATCAATAACAGTTCGACAGATGTTCTTGTCTGAGACAACAACCTGTATCTGAAACGCAAGCTGTGTGGGTAACCTGAGAATATGATCTTCCAAGTCAAAGACTATCAAATTCGTATCTGTAGGATCAATTCCACCTATAGCTTTCAACAGAGCCCTTCGTTGTGCAAGACAAGACTGAAGGACTTCAAGGGAAGACATCGCTGAAGGTGCTTGGGCTAGATCTTCTACAATGCTATAGTTCTGGGCCGCACGAGCATGAGGGTTGAATGTCGATTTCTTAACGACACCTTTCGGAGGTCGTAGAACTGTATCAAGGCTGGGTCGTTCGAGATGAAGAGGACCGTTCGTAGGTGGATTCGGCGAAGAGGGTTGTACTAAATTAGGAGGTAAATCGTCAACCTTCTCCTTAGATGGAGAATAATATTTGGCTCTAGTTGCGATGGCAACGTCATTGTTCTTAGAATCACCTGTGCACATCAAAACATATGATGTCGTAGAAGTAGATGGTTGGTCATGAATGACCAAAGAGGCCTGCTGCTGAGATGGGAAGGGTTGGGACAAGACTGCCGGCGTAGATGGTTTGGGCGTCCCTTGAAGGAACTTATTAACCTTGACACGTCGAGGACAATCCTTCGTGTAGTGATCATCACCACATATAAGGCAAGGATATCGTGGATTACACTTATCTTGATCGTCAGCAGGAGGTGTTTTGGTTTGTTCATTTTGATTATTATTTTTACTCTCTTTATTCTTGCCTCTCCCCTTCTTTGATTTATTTTTACCGATCGACGTAGATTTAACAACATTCACTTCAGAGGTTTTACCGGCGGGAGGAGTAGGAGACGAAGAATTTTGAACATTAGAAGACGTGGATTTGGGGGTTGTAGTTGAAACAGAATGTGAGTGGGTATGAGCAGTACCAATCACACCATCAGTCGCATGCGATGCAACTGGAGCAGTTGAAGTGCTGGAAGTACCAGGACGAGGTAGTTCAGGTAATAAATCATAAAGTGTTCTCGTTTGTGAATAAACGAGATCAAGATACTGAGTGCGACTTATAGCCTGCTCCTCTGTAAAAACACCACCCATAGCAATGTCTTTACCAATTTCGTTCACAAAATATTTCGTGAACCGTTCGGCCAGTAACTGATCAGGGAGTTCAAGTTTGATGAGGCGACATCTCTGTCTCCACTCATGTATATGATCCGAGATGTGAGTACCTTTAGTTTGTTTGAAATAAGTCAGGATCTCAGTCCCAGTATTGTAACGGATCAATAACTGGTAATGTGTGAGAAAAGCCATAGCTAAAGTGTTGAAATCAGAAAAGAAACCTCGTGGCAATTCAATATACCACTTCGCAGCCGAACCGGTAAGTGTTCGTTGAAAAAGACGTAGACGAATGGAGTCATCCATCAGTGAATTGGATGAACACCATAAATGAAAAGTCATGACATGATTATTTGGGTCCTCTCCCGGATTTCCATCAAATTTCGGAATATCCGATGGGAGCTTAGCAGGAATAGCAGGCCATTGAGGAGAGTGACGAATAAGATCATTTAGAATCCTAGACAAATCTGGAAAATCCAAGGTAGAAAGAAAAGACAATTGTCGATTCACTTGTGGGTACTGATGGCTTTAGGGCGGAAGCCCTGTCGGAAAACCAGTAGGAGCGTAAGTAGACTGTCCGTTGAGGGAAGACCCTGGCTGATTCAGTGGTGGCTAGATAGGATAGTAACCCCAAGGATTGTAACCTTGAGTTTGAGCAGGGACATGTGGTTGAGTAGTCTGACCTGAACCCCAAATAGGATTAGTTACCCCGGGATAAGATTGGCCAACGGTAGAGACAGCTGGCTGCCCCCAACTTTTTGAGGAAATTTTTGTAGAAGTTGATTCCAATACTGGGCCAATTCAGGAGGTATATTTTTTCCAAAAGGTGAGGTTGATCCCCCCACTCTAGGTATAGTTCCACCCAGAAGTTTGTGCCAACCGTAGGTTGTGTAGTAACTGTGTGGTGTCCGGGAAAAGGAAAATGAACTGTACCACCCTGTCCACCAACGAGAATCTGCGTGTTGGGTGCAACAGTCGGAATAGTGCCACTAAGATTAGGATTACCAGAAGGAAACTGCAGGAGTGTCGGAATAAAATCGGGAATCGTGTGCCCAGGAAAAGGAGGACCACCTGGAGAACCAGCTGGGGTTTGCGGAGGTGTTGGATTGGGAGGATTCAACAAAGCATTCAACGCATGGTAACCGGGTGGTAATGTTGGGATGACATCAGGAATTCGCTGGGTGTTGATAAGAGCAAGAGTAGTTGCAGTAATTTCGGTTTGGACACTCGTAGTATTCGTGAGGTGGGCCATATCGGGAGGAAAAACAAAACGATAAGTGGTAGTCTCGGGTGTAATCTCTGTCTCAGGAGACACATGAGGGTTAATTTCGTAGACAGGAGGTGACTCTGTACCGAAAAGAACTCGTCGTAAATTACCGGACCAAAAAGGATCTTGGCCTACTACACCGTGAGAAGGCGCAATAGTTGATTCAGAAGATGTAACAACGGTTTCTTTGGAAGGATTTAATCGTCCAAAAGGTCGTTCACCACGACAAACTCGATTGTCCTCTATAGTATTGGTAATTTGAAAATCTCCTAGAGAATCAGTTTGTTCGACTTGTGGAAGTGGTGTGGTGACAACTGGAACGTCACTGGTTTCCCCGTGTGGTGAAGTAACCATAGGGACTTCAGTGTGATGGGGTGAACCCTCAGGTGTACCAATAGGTTGAGAATCGTCTAGATTCTCTGGAGATAATCCTTGCATTCTATAAGAACGCCGTGGAGGAGCAATTGTAAACAAGTGACAAGTTCCGCGATAAAATTTCTAGGGTCAACTTCGAGAAATAAACAACACTCACTAGTAAACAAAATCTAGGAAGCAATCACCAAGAAAACAACACCTTCTAATTTCGAAGCCACTAGTTGGTGATGAAATCCAACGTCGCAACAATGAGACGAGAAGGGGTGGGGCTAAGGTGGAAAAGTTAGATTGGCGATCTGCTTAACAGACTTACGCCCTGGTGCAAGCTCCCACACATAATCGTGGGTATACCCTCCAAGGAGCCCGAGTGAGTTTGATCAACGTCAATTCCAGGTACCATGAAGAATTTCCCCTCCACAGTCACCTTGGGTAAGAACCTAGAGAGATAGGCCACTAAGGTCACCAGAAACAACAGTACAGCTTAGGGGAACAGTCGCGAGTCCGATCCACACGCAAGGACAGGGTATTTAGCCCGAAACCAACTCAAAGGCTTCCACTCATAATTGTGGGTATACCTCAGAGTGATCCCCGTAATACGTGCAACCTCTACACCGATGTCAACAAAACAGGGTTAGTAACTCTACCAACACCAATGCGACCTAGTGCTTGACCCTTGTGTTAGAAGGGCGTTCCAGGACAATATGCTACCAATGGAATTTAACACTCCTTAACTCAATATGCTATTATGTGTTTTTGAGCTTTTGGAGAGTGTATCTCTCTTCCTACACCAAAGCACTAGCCTAGCTAATATGTTGGTGTAAAAGAGCCCTAGAAAAGAGTTACTAGATCAATTTTAAGATTACACAATGTTTTTAAGAGCTGTCGATTACTCAAAAGTAACGGAAGTGAAACTCATGATGTATGACTCTGACTCAAATAATGCCAGGATAATAATGAAATATGACTCTTTTCATTCCATGAATCCTAATTATGGGAGAGAGAGAAAAGTTTCCAAATCAACTCAAATACTACAATGCAATGCACAATTAACTTTCAGATGTCAATGCAAACAATCACTTATCAATGAACAATCTCTATATGTCTTTTTGAAATACTTCAATAAACTCTAAAATTTGATTTTCAATGTTTTCGAAAAGACAAAAACAAAATCTTGAAAGAAAACTTTGTTCACTTTCCAAGAAGAACTCTGATTAATGAGAAAAGAAAATCAAATCGTACAAAATCAAACAATAACAACCCAATCAACTCTTTCAATGGAAGTAAAAACAAAAAGCAAACCAATGAGTCTTGCCAATGCGAATAAAAATGTTCTTTTGAACCACCAAACAAAAGAGAAAACCTCAAGTACTTAACTCTCTACCAATCACTGGTTCTCAGCCAATCAGAGACACTCAACTCCAGAAGTCTGAGAGGATGAAAATGCCAATCAGAGCCAAGAAATGAAAGTCAAGCTACAAAGAGCAAGAAAGACCTAGAAACCCTAAATCTGTTCAAGCAAGCAAACTAAAGGAAGATATATATAAATCAATGATCCAATAATCCAAAAAGATGTAATTCAACTGATCTGAGCAATTGAAAAAATCAAAACTCAATTTCAAAATTTTCAAAAATCTTGCTCGCAGGCAAGCAATGTTACACAGTGCGAGAAGATAGGATTCTCGCAGGCCACCTTGAAGCAAGGTGCGAGGTGTGTGCACTGGACCCTATATGTAGGGTGCGAACCTGACTGGTTTTCGCAGGCTGTCAATGAACACAGTGCGAGAATTCCTGAAGATAATAAATTTTTTGAAAATGCAAGCAAAATTCAAACTGGCTTATAGACCCAGAAGGTCTCTCAGGATATCCCGAGGACTCAGACACCGACAAAACAGGAGAAAAATGTAAATAGAGAAAATGGCCACAAAATATCCAAAAAACATAAAGAAAAAGAGAATATTCCCAGCGGAGTCGCCAATTTAGTTTCAGGAATAATCCGTAAGTGCGGACACAAACTAATCTCCCTAGATCCATCTGGATCTAGAACAAAACAAGATAGAATAATACACTTTCCCTAGATCTAGCCTATTGAATGAACTAAGAGACAAGTATCAATGACATACCTTATGAATGCTTTCCTCGAGTCTCTGTTGTTCCAAGCTTCGCTCCAACTCTCTTGTGCCGTTCAGATCACAACAGTACAAACCAATCGAAGTGAAGGCTAATCAATATATTCAATGGTTAATCTATACATATGATCAAGGAGTTATGTAATAAAGTGACATCATCTTTATGAGAAAGACACATATTACTGTATTGAATTAATTGAAAGTGAAACTTACAACCTAAGCCTTGATGTTGTAGATCTCCTTTCGATGGCTGCTAGCTCTGACACACACACTTTCTCATGCATGAAGAAAATCAACCACTTTTGATGACCTTGCTGTTGTCTCTAGCTGTTGTTGCATCAGTCATTCATACAATCTTGCACTAATTCTCCAATCAATCTCTTGCTAGTTTTCTTCTTAACCTTTTCCATGAGCAATCTCCTCAATATATAGGAGAAGATAGATTAGTTACTTGGATAGTAAATGATCCCAAGATATCTGGAATGCCAGCACCTGAATAACCATTCGAAAGCCAACTCATCCTTCTAGAAGATTCCCTTCTAGAAGGCTCGAGAATTTATCTTTTTCCTCCTTTTGGAAGATGTTCGCACCCTGAGAGTTAGGTACAATGCGAACCCCTCACACTCCAGCTTAATGCAGCCTGCGAGAATTAGGCATTCTCGCAGGCAAATATATAGGTAGCCTGCGAACCTCTCTTAAAAGTATGATTTTTGAAAGCAGACAAATGTAAATTTTCTTAGGAAAGTGTTCTTAGTGAAGAGCTTGATTTTCCATCATCATTACATCATCATGATAACCAAAATTGTGGATAACAATAACGATCAAAAGAGTTCGTTGTTTTTACAAAAAGTTTGTTCGAAGACCAAAATATCAAAAATTGAAGCTTATAGCTTCTACAAGGTGACGTCACAGATGACGTTCACGACAACATACTACTGCCTTAGCTATTCTGCGGAGCAGTCGACCCATAGCTGCAGAAACCCCTACAGTGTGATGCTGATCGCGTCGTGGAACCTCTTCCAAAGTCATATATGGAATGTTTGCTGTAAGACCCTCTAAATTCTGTTCCACAACCTGGTAATCTTCGGCATACTGTGGTACTACTGCTACTACTTCTCCTCGATGCTGGATAGGAGAATTGCTAGGAGGTCTATATGGTCCAACATCTGTGTTATCAATAAACATTTTGTGTTAGTCTTCGGATAAATACATAAAACAGAAAAAAACATTTAATATGATAAAAATTCAAAAACATTTAAAAAGAGAAAATTTGTGTACTTCTTACTGAGGTCTCCCCAATGAGCGTCCTCAGGTAGTGCTAGATCCAGATCTCCTCGGAAATCCAACCCGGCATACGCGTAGTCATCGACCATCAACATTTGGTTTTGCAACCAGTTAAAGAAAATATCGTCATATTTGACGATTGGTCCTGCCACGTGCCGGGCCATGAGCTGACACCATCGTAACATCCTCGGATCCCTAGGACTTGAAAAATTCCACTCGACCTATAGTATGAATACAAAGACTCTCTCAAGGAAGAAAGACACTAACAAAGATCCATATCCAAATTGTTTCAGTTCTCCCCGCCTGCACTTGGTTAGTTGTCTTTTGATACTGCGCAACACTGCATCAGCCCAGTTAAATACTCGGGGCTCAGTACACTCGATGGCGTACTGGAAGTAGCTTTGTAATTCCATATGTGGAGTTGCACTTCCGGCCATCTGAGCAATAGTAAAGAGAATAGTGCGGAGAGTCAAGTCAGTTACTCCCCAAATTGCCACTTTCCCTTTCTTTCTTTCGGCCTCAGGTACACAATATTGATTGCAATATTCACTCATTTTTAACCCACCAACTCTGCTGCCTGTCAGACTGACATAAGACCCGCGCTTGGATAATCCGGTTAAGAAGTATATGTCCTCTATGTCAATGGCTAATGTATGAGCTCCTACAATAAAAACTTGCTGGTCTGGATCCCACATATGGACTAGATATTCCAGTAATTGGACTTGGGCTCTCATGCCCGGGATACGAAAGTATTTTAAGAGACCACAATCTCTTAATGCAGCTATGGTGGGAGGATGATTCTCGGCATTTGCGTTATCCTCCTCATGTTCTCGTTCTCGCCATTAGAGCACCATGTTTGTGGCTATTTACCTGCATACGAAACATACAAAGAAGTTTAATGATCTTATTCATGATAGAAATCTTTTTCATTGGCTAAACTTTTAAATTTTTTTTTGAGTTCTGCGCTGCTCGCAGGTGCCTTATTATGCACAGTGTGAACACCTCGCAGGTGGCTTAAGGCCCACCTGCGAGAACGAGTCTTTCTCGCAGGTCCCGTATGGGCCACCTGCGAGAATGCCTCCACGCATATATGTTTCAAAAAATCAATTAAAACAACAATTTTAACCAATGGAATTAAAATTTTAAACCGTGGAAAGATCAAGAATGAAGAACTTACCAAAATGCTGCTGACGACTCGTCAAATGATCACTCGTAGCTCCCGGAAATCAACGCCGAATTCAGAGGGTAAAATAAGGGTTTTTTGGAACTCAATGGTGAAAATGTGAAATGATATGGTAAAATTGGTTATTTACTCATTTAAATTACGTTTTACTATGTCAATTTTGGGTTTCTATGTTTATCTTTTGTTTAAACCTATTGACTAATATGAAAATGAGTGTTATGACTTGCAGGTGTGAAACATTGATGATTACAAAAAGGATATGGACATATTTTTCTCCGTTATGATGTGATTTTGATTGTTTTTTATGGTTTTTACATAAAACCTCGAGCGTCTTTTTGTCCGTTCTTGCGCTTGTAAAAACATAAGAACGTGATTGAGCATAGTTTTATCACTTTTTCGGGCTCACCGTGGTTATACAAAAAAGGAACCCCTCTGGAGTTTTCTTTAAGCTTTTTTCAGACTCTCTAAACGTGAAAAAATCGTTGAGCGACCTTGCTATTTTCACGCTCGCTAAAGTATTTGAAGTACGCGTCTTTCGAGCGATAGTTTAACCCTTTTTCGGTCTCGTTAGACTACTGTACGAAAAAGACACTGAGAGAGTTCTCTTTTAAGTGTTTTTCCAAACTCTATAAACTTGAAAAACCTTCGAGTTTACTATCTATGGACTCGTTAAACAAACATTGACAGACCCGTGATGGGATCGAACCACTCCTTCTTAGGGTTCGTTAAACATACTCTGAGGGACTCGTTCGAAGGATGAGCTTATATCAACAAGCATATGTGATCCTCTTCAAGATTGAGTAAAAATAAAGAGGTACTTGCCAGAAATGGTGGGGGAAAATTTGATAAAGGGATATGTTTCATCTTCGTATTAATTGGCAGTAAGAGTCGCTCTTGAACATGACACCCCCTATTCATTATTTGAAGCCGGTTTGAGAAATCCATTTGTCTCTCTTTCGATTGATTACGAGGTCATTTCATGTGTCGTCTTTGAGTCAATGCTGCCAAATCATTGGTCGTGTCGTTCATATGTTCAAGAGAAGTCCATTTGAAACCTATATTGAGTCGGCCATCTGCAGTTATACATTCTCTCTGTGTCGGCCTTCCCCGTGTCCAGTCCAATTGCCACATGATTTGTTTCAACTTTAAACTCTGTTACGCATTTCGTGTCATTACATTCTCTCTGTGTCGGCCTTCCCTGTGTCCAGTCCAATTGCCACATGATTTGTTTCAACTTTAAACTCTGTTACGCATTTCGTGTCATTGATGGGGGATACATCAAGGCCCTCCTGTGAAAAGTTTTGTTCCGTCGACTTCAGCTCATTATCCAGAATCAAGACTTAGAAATTATTTAGTACCTTGGAGCTTGCATGCGTCAATGAAAAGTTTCCTTGCTTTCGACAGTGGGTTTACATCATTGACCCCTGATTGAAAGATTTCGTCGGATGTTTGATATCAAATCGTCTATTCACAGTCGATGGATTGTACTATAGTACCTTGGGATTCATTGACATCAAGAATAAAGACTTAGAAATTATTTAGTACCTTGGAGCTTGCATGCGTCAATGACAAGTTTCCTCGCTTTCGACAGTGGGTTTACATCATTGACCCCTGATTGAAAGATTCTGTCGGATGTTTGATATCAAATCATCTATTCACAGTCGATGGATTGTACTATAGTACCTTGGGAGTCATTGACATCAATGGTGATTTCCCTCGCACTTGTTAACGGTTACATCAATGGTCGGTAATCAAGTGGTTTCTGCCATGTTCGACTTCAACACATGTAATCACATGGTTAGATTTGTACTTTGGACAACGAGATTGAAGACCCTGGATATCCTCTTTGTAATCCAGGTTGCGATGGAGTATGTATAATTTGCGACACATAGATCCACTATGTATGTTTCGTGGCTATGTCGTCTTGATTAAAAAAATTGTCGCATAGATCCACAGTGTATTCAGGTAGCTATGCTATATTGTGATGGCATGGATCCACAGTGTATGATTGGTGGCCATGACCATTGTTTATGATGTCATCAGTCTATGATCTGAGTATGAGAATGCCTACCTCAGAATTGGTATATATGATATTCTGCAGATGCTTGGATGTTTGCAGGTTTTCGATTAGATGTGATCTTAGTTCTTGACACACACATGCAACTTACAAAGCTTATTGACTGTCACTGGTTCCAATCTCAGACTTTGGGGGGAATTCTGTTATCCATAAATTTGGTCGTCATGATGATGTAATGATTATGGTGAACTAAGGCTCTTCATTGGAACTTTATCCCGAGAAAAGTTACCTTTATCTCTTTCCAAAAATCACAGTTTTGAGGAAGGTTCGCAGGCTACCAATACATTTGCATGCGAGAATGCATGATTCTCACAGGCTGCCTTAAGCCAGAGTGCGAGAGGTTTGCACTGTACTTAACTGCTAGGGTGCGAACATCTTCTAAAAAAGGGAAAAATATAAAATCTCGAACCTTCTAGAAGAGAATATTCTAGAAGGATGAGATGACATTCGAATGGTTATCTAAATACTAACTTTCCTGATATTTTGGGATCATTCATATCTTAGTAACTAATCCATTCTCCCTTATAAATTGATGGGATTCTCATGGAAAATGTTAGCAACAAACTAACAAGAGATTTATTGGAGAATTAGTGTAAGATTGTATGAAGGACTGATGCTACAACAACTAGAGATACCAGCAAGGGTATCAAAAGTGGTTGATCTTCTTCATGCATGAGCAAGTGTGTGTGTCAGAGCTAGGAGCCATCGAAAGGAGGTTTGCAACATCAAGGCTCAGGTTGTAATTCTCACTTTCTATCCATTTAATACAATAATATATCCCTTTCCCATAAAGCCAATGTCACATTATTACATAACTCCTTGATCATATGCATAGTTTAACTATTGAATATATTAAGTTGTTTTCACTTCAATTGGTTTGAGCTGTCTTGGTCTTGACGACACAAGAGCATTGGAGAAAAGCTGGTACAACAGAGACCCAAGGAAGCGATCATAAGGTACGTTCATGATTCTTGCCTCCTAGTTCATTCAATAGTCTAAATCTAGGGAAAGAGTATTATTTTGTCTTGTTTTGTTCTAGATCCAGGTGGATCTAAGGAGATCGGTTTGTGTCCGCACTTACGGATTAATCCTACAATATCGGGTCTTTCGAGCAGGTCTAGAAAATCTTGAAGGGTCGAGAGTTGCCATGAGATCTTGTGCACTTCTTAGGGAAGAGGACATGTTCTGGCATAAGAGGCCACTGTGTGATACAGGAGAAGGTGGACTTGTAGCAAGGGACGAGGCAAGGTGTGGGAGGGGTCGATGTTTACAAATATTAGGCTATATGTCTCTAGAGGTGGGTCTGTTGTCTGCAGGGAGAAAATTACATTTTGTAGTAGGTTGGGAGGGGGAATAAGAGCAAAAGTATAGTTGGAAGAGGATGTGGAAAATGTCTAGGGATGAGTGATAGTATATGGATAGGTGGTAGTGGATAGAGGAGAAAGGTAGAGAGCTGTGATACCAGAGGTAGAGGGAAGAACTGTTGTTTCAGAGGTTGGTTGTAATCGGTTAGTGCGCCTAGAGAGCTCGTCCATCGAGATGAAGAGGTCTGCACTGTTCCAGAGGGCCTCGTCAACATCACTCATGAGTGCGCTGAAGTCAACCTCCATCAGTGCATGTCTCATGAGGAGAGGAGAGTTTAATATAAAATGTTATCTCTGAATAGTAATGGTGTAGGAGCAAGAGGACATGAGTGTGTCTATGTAGTTCTTCAAGTCAGAAATATGTTTCCAAATGGAGATAGTTTAGGGACATCATTAAATGATGGCATACTGTGTATAAAGCACACACATGAGAAAAAAGAGGGTAGGGTTTTTGAAAACCTCACCATAGGTAGGTAGGAGAGATATTATACAACAAATTCACTAAAACGTTGGGCCTGGAGTCAACCTGGTTGCACCAGGTCTGCCATTGTTCCACCTCCATTGCCTTCAAAAGAGTTTTCCTTTTAAACAAAACAATGTGTAAGCCTCAACTTGATTATTTGAGGCTACGTGTAAATTTTAGGAATATGTAAATTCAACTTTCTCTCTAGGGTCAAAAAGTACTCCATTTTCTCCTACCACCTCGAATATAATAATTAATACATTAATTAAGTATTAATATACCATTTTGTAAACACAGAGGCTTCCTCCGACGGAGAATGAAGCTTGAAAGTTTGTCTTGCTTGCTTGTCTTTGCTTTTATGCTTTTGCTGATGCTTTCTTCTACGATCTCATCTTGAAATTGATGACCCCCTAGGTGAACCCAAGAAGATCCTGGCTTGAACCTTCGAACAACTGTTATTGGATAAATCCGTAAGTGCGGACACAAACCGATCTCCTTATATCCACCTGGATCTAGAATAAAGCAAGACAAAATAATACACTTTCCCTAGATTTCGACTATTGAATGTACTAGGAGGTAAGAACAAATGACATACCTTATGATCGCTTCCTATGGTCTTTGTTTCTCCTGCTTCTCTCCAATGCTCTTGTGCAGTCAAGACCAAGACAACACAAACCAACCAAAGTGAAGAAACCACAATCTATTCAACAGTCAATCTATGTATATGATCAAGGAGTTATACAATAAAGTGGAATTAACTTTATGGGAAAGGGACATATTACTGTATCATATTGATGGAAAGTAAAGATTACAACCTGAGCCTTGATGTTGCAAACTTCCTTTCAATGGCCCTTAGCTCTGACACACACACTTGCTCACTTGCATGAAGAAGATCAACCACCTTTGATAAACTTGTTGGAGTTCTCTAGCTGCTGTAGCTTCAGTCCTTCACACAGTCTTTCACTAATTCTCCAATAAACTTCTTTATTGTTTGCTTACTAACCTTTTCCATGAGAATCCTCTCAATATATAGGAGAGAATGAATTAATTACTTGGATAAGAATGATCCCAAAATATCAGGAAATCCAGTACTTAGATAACCATTCGAATGCCATCTCATCCTTCTAGAAGATTCCATTCGAGAAGGTTCGAGATTTCACCTTTTTCCCTTCTTTAGAATGTGTTCGCACCCTAGCAGTTATACAAAGTGTGAACTTCTCGCACCCTGGCTTAAGGTAGCCTGCGATAATCATACATTCTTGCAGGCAACTATACTAGCAGCCTGCCAACCTTCTTAAAAAATGATATTTTTGGAAAGAGAAGAAAGTAACTTTTCTCAGGAGAAAGTTCTAATGAAGAGCCTGAGTACACCATCATCAATACATCATCATGACGAGCAAAATCATAGGTAACAGAATGCCCCTCAAAGTCTGAGATTGGAACCAGTGATAGTCGATAGACTTTGTAAGCTGCATGTGTGTGTCAAGAACCAGGATCACATCTAATCAGAAACCTGCGAACAATCAAGCATCTGTAGAGTATCATATATATCAATTCGGAGGTAGACATTTCCATACTCAGATAACAGACTGATGACATTGTAGACATGGATCATGGCCACCAATCATACACTGTGGATCTATGCCGTCAAAATATAGCATAGCCACTGGAATACATTGTGGATCTATGCGAGAAATTTCAAATCAAGACGACATAGCCAGGAAACATACACAGTGGATCTATGTGTCGCAAATTATACATACTCCATCGCAACCTGGATCACAAAGATAACATCCAGGGTCTTCAATATTTTCGCCCAAAGTATGAATCTAACCATGTGATTACATGTGTTGAAGTCGAACATGGTAGAAACCACTTGATTACCGGTCATTGATGAAACCGTTAACAAGTGTGAGGGAAATCACCATTGATGTCAATGACTCCCAAGGTACTATAGTACAATCCATCGACTGTGAATAAATGAGTTGATGTCGAACATCCGATGGAATATTTTGATCAGAGGTCAGTGATGTAAACCCACTGTCGAAAGCGAGGAAACTTGCCATTGAGGCATGCAAGCTTCAAGGTACTAAATAATTTCTAAGTCTTCATTCCGGATAATGAGTTGAAGTCGATGGAACAAAACTCGTCACATGAGGGCCTTAATGTATCCCCCATCAATGACATGAAATGAGTAATAGAGTTTTAAGGTGAAACAGAGAATTTTGCAAATTGGACTGGACACAGAGAAGGCCGACACAGAGAGAATGGATAACTGCAGATGGCCAACTCAATATAGGTTTCAGATGGACTTCCCTTGAACATATGAACGACACGACCAAGGATTTGACAGCATTGACTCAAATATGACATATGAAATGAACTTGTAATCAATTGAAAGAGAGACAAATTGATTTCTCAAACCGGCTTCAAATGATGAATAGGGGGTGTCATGTTCAAGAGCGACACTTACTGCCAATCAATACGAATATGAAACATATCCCTTTCCCAAATTCCCCCCCACCATTTTTGGCAAGCAACTCTTTATTTTTACGCAAGCTTGAAGATGATCATATATGCTTGTTGATATAAGCTCATCCTTCGGACAAGTCCCTCGGAGTATTTTTAACGAACCCTAAGAAGGAATGGTTCGGTCCCATCACGGGTCTGTCAATGTTTGTTTAACGAGTCCAGAGATAGTAAACTCGAAGGTTTTTCAAGATTATAGACTTTGGAAAAATACTTAAAAGATAACTCTCTTAGTTCATTTTTCATAAAATAGTCTGGACGAGACCGAAAAAGAGAGAAATTATCGCTCACCATATGCGTACTTCAAATACTTAAGCGAGCGTGAAAATAGAAAGGTCGTTCGACGATCTTTTCATGTTTAGAGAGTCTGAAAAAAGCTTAAAGAGGATTCCAGAGGGGGTTCATTTTTCGTAAAACCTTGTTGAGCTTGAAAAAATGATAAAACTATGCTTGATCGCGTTCTCTTGTATTTACGAGCATAAGAATGGACAAAAATGATGCTTGAGGTTTTATGTAAAAACCATGAAAAACAATAAAAAAACACACCATAACGAAGAAACATATGTCCATATCCTTGTATGTAATCGTCAATGTTAGCACACCTGCAAGTCATCACACTCATCTTGATATTAGGGATTATGTTTAAACAATAAATAAGTATAAAAACCCAAAATGACATAGTAAAAAGTAAATTAAATGAGTAAATAAACATTTTTACCATATCATTTCACATTTCCACTATTAAGCTCCAAAACCCTCTTTTTACCCTCCGAATTTTGCGTTGATTTTCGGGAGCTACAGGAGACCATTCGACGAGCCGTCTGCTGAATTAAGGTAAGATTTTCATTCTTGACATTTTCATGGTTTAAATTTTGAATTTCATTGGTTAATGTTTTAGGTTCAAGTTGTTTTTTGAACCCTACATGCGCATAGGCGTTCTCGCAGGCAGCCCATACGGGAATTGCGAGAACGATACATTCTCGTAGGTGAGCTTTGAGCCACCTGCAAGGTGTTCGCACTGTGCAAATGAGGCACCTGCGAGAACCGCAGAATCCAATTTTTTTTAAAATAATTAGCCAATGAAAAAAAATCTAGATCATGAATAAAATCATTAATCCTCTTATATTCTTTGTGCAGATAAATAGCCACAAACATGGTGCTTGAGTGGAATGAAAGAGAACATGAAGAGGATAATGCAAATGCCGAGAATTATCCTCCCACTATAGCAACATTGAGAGATTGTGGGCTCTTAAAATGCTTTCGCATCCCGGGCATGAGGGCCCAAGTCAGACTACTAGAGTTCCTGGTCCGTATGTGGGTCCCAGATCAACAGGTTTTCAATGTAGGAGCTCATACTTTGTCCATAGACATTGATGACATATACTTTTTGACTGGATTGTCCAGGTGCGGGTATTATGTCAGTCTGACCGGTAGTAGAGGTGGTGGGCTCAAGATGAGTGAATATTGCAATCAATACTGTGGACCAGAGGCTGAGAGGAAAAATGGAAAAGTTGTTATCTGGGGTGTACAAGACTTGACCCTCCGCACTATCCTTTTTACCATAGTTCGGATGGCCGGGAGTTTTGCTCATAATATGGCATTATAGAGCTACTTCCAGTACGCCATCGAGTGTACTGAGCCTCGAGTATTCAACTGGGCGGATGTTGTGTTTCGTAGTATCAAAAGACAATTAACCAAATGCAGGCGAGGTGAATTGAAACAATTTGGGTATGGTTCTTTGTTGGTGTCCTTCTTCCTCGAGAGGGTCCTCGTATTTAGACAACAGGTTGAGTAGGACTTCTCGGGTCCTAGAGATACAAGGATGTTGAGGTGGTGTCGGCTCATGGCCCGACACGTGGCAGGACCAATCGTCAAGTACGACGATATTTTCTTTGACTAGCTTCAAAACCAGATGTTGATGGTCGATGAATATACTTATGCTAGGTTGAATTTCAAAGGAGATCCAGATTTAGCACTACCTGAGAACGCTCAGTGGGGAGACCTCGGTAAGAAGTACACGCATTTTATCTTTTTAAATGTTTTTGAATTTTTTATCATATTCAAATGTTTTTGTTTTTATATATTTATCCAAAGGCTAACACAAAATGTTTGTTGATAACACAGATGTTGGACCGTATAGACCTCCTGGAACTTCTCCTATCCAGCGACGAGGAGAGGTGGTAGCAGCAGCACCACAGTATGCCGAAGATTATCAGGTGGTGGAACAAAATTTAAAGGGCTAGACATCAGACATTCCAGATATGACTCTGGAAGAGGTTCCATGACGCAATTATCGTCACACTGTAGGGGTATCAGGAGCTATAGGTCGACTTCTTCGTAGGGTTTCTAGGGTAGTCGTGTGTTACCGTGAGCGTCATCCGTGACGTTACTTTGTAGAAGCTATAAGCTTCAAATTTTGATATTTTTGTCTTCGAACAAACTTTTGTAAAAAACAAACTCTTTTGATGGTTTCTACTAGTTTACTTTATATTGTGTGAATTTTAATGTGTTTGATTTATAAATGGTTCAAATGTCTGTCCAATACATAATTAGCCAATGCATCTGTTAATGTATTAAGACATCTAAGAATATGTTGATATTCTATGTGATCAAAATAACGTTTTAAGAGGCGAATTCGCAAATACACCCGTAACAAAGTAGGACTTCGAATAGAATAGATATTACTTAGCTGTAGTACTATAAGCTGCGAGTTCAGTCCCACAACCAAATGACGAATTCCGAGTGAGATAGAATCAACCAATAATTCAATAACGACGTTATACTCTGCAATGTTGTTGGTTGCACGACCAAGGCATACACCTCGTAAAGATACAAGTTCGTTTGTTGGGGCATAGATTGCCCACACAGTGGAACCTAGGTTCCAAGTACTGCGACTAGCACCATCAGCGAAGCCAATATAGGGTAGCGAAGACTCCGACATTTGGCAATCAAACACAACGTCACATAAGGGCAGAAACCAGATAACGTCAAAAACAAACTAAAGTAACACACACAAAGTATGATACATTAAAATACAAGTACTTGTGCAAAAATGACTTATGCATAGTACTTCTTCAAGTACAACCCAATCCTGGGTTCACTCAAAGGGATACCATCGTAATCGACCAGCTCATACACTCATTTTTCCAAAACTCGGTGAACAATATAAGGACCTCGCCACATTGGTTCCAATTTCCCAGCTCCTAAAGCATCTCGATCCTGTTCATAGAGAAGAACAAGATTACCTTCAGAGAAAACACGAGGCTTGACATGCTTGTCATACTGTGCCTTGACACGTTTCTTTTGGGCTTCTATTACTAGAGTGACATCACGTCGAGTTTCGTCTAATTGCATCAGATACAATAGACGTTCCTCTTCAGCAGAAGTATTGGGTAAGAGTTGGACAACTATGTTTAGAGAAGGTATCTCTCATTCTATAGGAAGAATGACTTCCACACCATAGATCAATCGAAAATGCGTAAACCCCGTAGCGGATTTAACAGATGTCCGGTATGCCCACAATGCCGAAAACAACATCATGTGCTAGCTTGTTTTATGAATTCCTATCATCCGTCGAAGCATATTTATAAGAATTTTGTTGATTGCTTCGACTTGTCCATTAGCTTGCGAATAATAGGGTGTTGAGTTATCATGACAAAGACCCAACTTTTCCATAAGTTCTGACATCATAAAATTCCCAAAATGACTATCGTAATCAGTAACGATAGCTTGGGGAACACCAAAACGAGCTATGCCATGGTTAAAAAGAAACAACGCTGCAGTCTTTCGAATATTATCGAATGTTGGCATCGCCTCGGCCCATTTTGTAAAGTAATCAACAACTACAATGATGTAACCATGCCCCCCGACCGAGTGAGGGTGACATGTCATGAAATCAATGCCCCATTTCGCAAAATGACCAACTGAGACCACAGGATGAAAAGGAGCAGGATGTGACCGAATTTTCTGACTGTAGATCTGGCAGGCATGACATTTCTGAACGACAGTAATGCAATCGTTGAACAAGGTAGGCCAAAAATAACCCGCGCGTAAGATCTTCTGGGCAGTATCATACCTAAACATATGACCACCACATGCTCTGGAATGACAGTCATTCAGAGCTTTCTCGGCTTCGTCAAAAGTCAGACAACGTCAAAAAACAGAGTCAATATCTCGACGGTAAAGAGTATCGTCGAGAATAATATATTGACGAGCTTGATAACGAATGTGACGGCGTTCAATACTAGACAAAGCAAGCCGAAAAGTCTGGGTTTTGAGATATATAATGATATCTCTATACCAAAGATCGTTAGTGCTAATAAGGAAAAGAGATTCATCGGGTAATGAATCTACTGCTACATTTTCCGTGGCAGAGTGAGGAAAATCACATATCAACTCAGCAAAAACTAAGGATTTCTTAAACGTGGTGCGATCGAATTCCAAGTCAAACTCTTGGAGTATGACAATCCATTTGGAGTATTTTCCCCCTAGAAATTGACGTGTCAAAATGTGTTGCATGGGGTTGCAATGAGAAATCATTGTAGTTTTCCTTGAGAGGATATAATGCCGAAAGCATTGAACAACTTGAATGGAAGCCAAGGCCAGTTTTTCAACATGTTGATACTTGATCTCAGTTGATGTGAGGCTTCGACTCAAGTAATAAATAACATGTTCATCATGCGCATCATCCTCTTGGATGAGAACCATGCCAATAGTATACTCGGAGGCAGCGAGATACAAAAAATAATCACGACTATAATCAGGAGGAAACAAAAGTGGAGCTCGTGTGAGGGACAAATTAAAAGTCTTGAAAGCATTGTTGGCCACGGTATCCCAGACGAACTCTGAATCTTTCTTTAGTATCCGCGTAAAACCACGAGTAATCTCGGCATAATTAGGGATGAAACGATGAATAAAGTTTTCTTTCCCCTGCAAACTTTGCAACTGGCGCAGTGTAGAAGGAGGAGGGAGATTAAGAATCGCCTCAACCTTAAGAGGATCCACCCTGATCCCTTGACGTGAAACGATGAAACCTAGAAAACGACCGGATTCTATGCAAAAATCGAATTTATGAGGATTTAAACGAATACGATAGAACCGACAACGAACGAAAATGGCTCGGAGATGAGCGGGGTGATCGACTCGACGTAAAGAATGAGCTGGTAAATCGTCCAAATAGGGTTGAACGATATGTTTTATATCATGAAAAGAATAAGACATAGCACGTTGAAACGTCGCGCCAACATTCTTAAGACCGAAGGGGAGTTTCCTATAGGCAAAAGTACCCCAAGGACATATAAAATACATTTTATGTTGGTTCTCAGGAGCGATGTTAATTTGATTATAGCCGGAAAAACCATCCATGAGAGAGAAGATTTCACTGCCGGCACAGTCATCGACAATCTGGTCAACGAAAGGGGTTGGAAAGTTGTCTTTTGGAAACGCTTTATTAATATCCCTATAATCAACACATACATGAATACTACCACCTTTTTTGTCAATTGGAACATGATTGGAAACCCATTCTGTCTGAGCCACCAGATAAATAAAACCGGCTTTTAGAAGTTTTTCAACTTCGAGTTTGATAGCTGCGGCTTTACGTGGGTGGATAGGACGAAGGCGTTGCCAGACAGGTTTAGCTCCGGGGTATGTCTTGATTTCATGTACAACAATAACAGGGTCGATACCATGCATCTCTTCATAGCTCCAGGCAAAGATGTCACGACATTCTTTGAACAGAGAGGTATAAGTGACGATTTTAGCGAGAGAACACGAAGCTCCAATATGAACATTTACGACTATCCCAGGTTTAACGGATATGTCAATGGGAATCGTGGGAGAGATGTTACTTAAGTTCCCCTCAGCAAACACATCGTGTGAAGTCGCGGGAACCGTATAAATGACAACAATGGTCGACGAAGTTGAAATCCGTTGGTAGTTCTCAAGAGTGTGTTGTTCCAGAAAGAGTATGGAACGATGATGTCCATCATCCCAAGGAGTGTCTTCCATGACGAACATGATCATCTCGTCAGTGGGAAAGATAACACGAAGAGGATTGGGAGACAACTCATCAAGAGAGGAGGTAGAAGGTGTTGCTGATTGAATGGCCTGATAGGCTGAATCAACCGGACTTAATGACATTACGTCGCCGAAACGAAGATGATCTCCAGGGTCAGGGACAATCCAAGGGTCATGTGACGCAGGAAGTTCGTGAGGCACGGTGGAGATCATGTTGATAGAAGCAACTGACGGGCGTGGAACATCGGGTGGAGGAATGAGAAAAGTACCCATTAACGAGGAGTCCTTTAAAAGACCTACCCCAACATTCTCATAACTCAGTGGGGTTTTAGCAATAAATGGTACATTGCCAGTACGAGTATCGGAATTGAAGAAGGTAAGTTGGTCAACGGTAACAACCTTTCCTTGATGAGGAAAATGGACTACTCGAAAAAGTGTTGACACAACAACTCACATGGAATCGATCCATCTACGACCAAGCAAAATATTATAATCAAGAGGAGCATCGAAGACTTCCACTTCAACTTGGACCGTCTTACCTTCTAGTGTGATAGGCAACGAAGGAAGAACACCGTAAGGCTTAAAACCAGAGCCATTAAAGGATTTAAGAGTGTTTTTTGATTCAGTTAAGGGAGGAGAGCCAATGGATTTCCAACAAGCAAAAGACATTACACACGTTGAGGCACCCTCGTCGATAAAAGTTCGGCAAATATTCTTGTCAGAGACAACAACTTGTATCTGGAATGAGAGTTGCGGGGGTAACCGTGGAATGTGATCATCCAAGTCAAAGACTATCAAATTCGTATATGTGGGGTCAATTCCACCTATAGCTTTCAACAATTTCTTCCATTGTGTAGGACACGACTAAAGGACTTCAAGGGCTGACATTGTTGAAGGTGCTTGGGCCAGATCTTCCACAATACTATAATTCTGGGCCACACGAGCATGAGGATTGAAAGCCAATTTCCTAACGACACCTTTAGGGGGTGGGCGTAGAACTGTATCAGGGCTCGATTGTTCGAGATGAAGAGGACCGTTGGTAGGTGGATTCAGTGGAGAGGGTTGTACCAAAGCAGGAGGTAAATCGTCAACATTCTCTTTAGACAGAGTATAATCTTTGGCTATAGTCATGAGCGCAACGTTGTTTTGCTTAGAATCACCAGTACACATCAAAACATATGATGTGGTAGAAGTAGATGGTTGGTCATGAATGACTAACTGACCTGTTGTTGAGACAGAAAGGGTTGGGACAAGACGGTCGAGGTAGATGGTTTGGACGTTCCTTGAAGGAACTTAGTGACTTCGGCATGTTGTGGACAATCCTTTGTGTAGTGATCGTCACCACAAATAAGGCAAGGGTAGCGGGGTTTACGCTTATCTGATCTTCAACAGGGGTATTTTTAGGCTTCTCTGTTTGATTATTATTTTTGCCCTCCTTATTCTTACCTCTCCCCGTTTTAGATTTACTTTTACCAGTCGGGGTAGATTGAACGACGTTCACTTCAAGGTTTTACCGGTGGAAGTGGCAGGAGACGGAGCATTATGGACATTAGAAGAAGCCGACTTAGGATTGGTGCTTGAAACAAAATGTGATTGGGCTTGGGCCGTACCAATCACACCATCAACTCCATGTGAGGCAACTGGAGTAGTTGAAGTGCTGGAAGTACCAGGACGAGGTAACTCAGGTAATAAATCATAGAGTGTTCCCGTTTGCGAATAAACGAGATCAAGATATTGAGCATGACTTATATCCTGCTCTTCCGTGAAAACGCCACCCATGACAATGTCTTTACCAATTTCATTCACAAAGGATTTTGTAAACCATTTGGATAGTAACTGATCGAGGAGTTAAAGTTTAATGAGACGTTGTCTCCTTATCCACTCATGGATATGATCAGATATATGAGTGCCTTTAGTTTGTTTGAAGGAAGTCAAAATATCAGTTCCAGTATCATAACGGATCGGTAACTGGTAATGCGTAAGGAAATCCATAGCTAGGGTGTTGAAATCAGAGAATAAACCTCGTGGCAATTCAATATACCACTTCGCAGTAGAACCGACAAGGGTTCGTTGAAAAAGACGTAGACGAATAGAGTCATCCATCAATGAGTTGGATGAACACCATAGGTGAAAAGTCATCACGTGATTGTTTGGGTCCTCTCCCGCTTTGCCATCAAATTTAGGAATGTCTGATGAAAGTTTAGCTGGAATAGCAGGCCATTGGGGAAAATGATGAATAGGATCATTGAGAATCCTAGACAAATCTGGGAAATACAAAGAAGCAAGAAAAGGTAATTGTCGATTCACCTGCGGGTACTAGTGACTTTGGGGTGGAAGCCCTGTCGGCAAACCAGTAGGACCGTACGCAGTCTGTCCATAGTGGGAAGATCCCGGCTGATTCGGTGGTGGTTGGAGAGGATAGTAACTCCAAGTATTGTAACTTTGAGTTTGAGTAGGGACCTGAGATTGAACATTCGGACCCTGACCCCAAATAGGATTGGGTACACCTGGATATGGTTGGCCTATAGTAGGGGCAGGTTGTTTCCCCCCAGCCGCTTGAGGAAGATTTTGTAGCATCTGATTCTAATATTGAGCCAAAGCTGCAGGTATATTTTGTCCAAAAGGTGGGGTTGGTCCCCCTATCATTGGTGGAGTTCCAACCGGAAGTTGTGTGCCAATCGTAGTTTGTGTAGTAAGTGGATTATGTCCGGTAAGAGGAAATGGAATCGTACCACCTTGTCCACCAACGGGAATCTGCAAGTTAGGTGTAACGGACGGTATAGTGCCACTGGGATTAGGATTGCCAGGGGGAAATTTAGGGAGCGTCGGAATAAAATCGGGAATAGGATGCCCAGAAGAAACATGTCAAGGCGCAGTATGACAAGCATGTCAAGCCTCGCGTTTTCTCTGAAGGTGATCTTGTTCTTCTCTATGAATAGGATCGAGATGCTTTAAGAGCTAGGAAATTCGAACCAATGTGGCGAGGTCCTTATATTGTTCGCCGAGTTTTGGAAAAAGTAGCGTATGAGCTGGTCGATTACGATGGTATCCCTTTGAGTGAACCCAGGAATGGGTTGTACTTGAAGAAGAACTATGCATAAGTCATTTGTGCACAAGTACTTGTATTTTGATGTATCATACTTTGTGTGTGTTACTTTAGTTTGCTTTTGACGTTATCTGGTTTCTTCCCTTATGTGACGTGTTTGATTGCCAGATGTCGGAGTCTTCGCTACCCTATATTGACTTCGCTGATGGTGCTAACCGTAGTAATTGGAACCTAGCTTCCGTTGCCTGGACAATCTATGCCCCAACAAATGAACTTGTATCTTTACGAGGTGTATGCCTTGGCCATGCAACCAACAACATTGCAGAGTATAGCGCCGTTATTGAATTATTGGTTGATGCTATCTCACTCAGAATTCGTCATTTGGTTGTGTGACTGGACTCGCAACTTGTAGTACTACAGCTATGTAATATCTATTCTATTTGAAGTCCTACTTTGTTACGGGTATATTTGCGAATTCGCATCTTGGAACGTTATTTTGATCACATAGAATATCAACATATTCCTAGATGTCTTAATAAAATAACAGATGCATTGGCTAATTATGTATTGGACAGACATTTAAACCATTTATAAATCAAACACATTAAAATTCACACAATATAAAGTAAACCGATAGAAGCCATCTGTATATATAACGATCAAAAGAGTTTGTTTTTTACAAAAGTTTGTCCGAAGATGAAAATATCAAAATTTGAAGCTTATAGCTTCTACAAAGTAACGTCACGGATGACGCTCACGGTAACACACGACTGCCCTAGCAACCCTATGAAGCAGTCGACCCATAGCTGCTGATACCCCTACAGTGTGATGTTGATCGCGTCATGGAACCTCTTCCAAAGTCATATCTGGAATGTCTGCTGTCAAGCCCTCTAAATTTTGTTCCACCACCTGATAATCTTCGACATACTGTGGTGCTGCTGCTGCTACCTCTCCTCGTCACTAGATAGGAGAAGTGCCAGGAGGTCTATACGGTCCAACATCTGTGTTATCAACAAACATTTTGTGTTAGTCTTTGGATAAATATATAAAAACAAAAACATTTGAATATGATAAAAAATTCAAAAACATTTAAAAAGAGAAAATGCATGTACTTTTTACCGAGGTCTCTCCACTGAGCGTCCTCAGGCAGTGCTAAATCCGTATCTCCTCTGAAATCCAACCTGGCATAAGCGTAGTCATCGACCATCAACATCTGGTTTTGATGCTAGTTAAAGAAAATATCGTCGTACTTGACGATTGGTCCTGCCACGTGCCGAGCCATGAGCCGACACCACCTCAACATCCTTGGATCTCTAGGACTCGGGAAGTCCCACTCAACCTGTAGTCTAAATACGGGGACCCTCTCGAGGAAAAATGACACCAGCAAAGAAGCATACCCAAATTTTTTCAATTCACCTCGCCTGCATTTGGTTAATTGTCTTTTGATACTGCGAGGCACAACATCCGTCCAGTTGAATACTCGAGGCTCAGTACACTCGATGGCGTACTGGAAGTAGCTCTGTAATTCCATATGAGGAGCAGAACTCTCGGCCATCCGAGCTATGGTAAAAATGATAGAGCGGAGGTTCAAGTCTTTTACCCCCGAGATAACAACTTTTCCCTTTTTCCTCTCAGCCTCTGGTACACAGTATTGATTGCAATATTCACTCATCTTGAGCCCACCACCTCTACTACCGGTCAGACTGACATAATACCCGCACCTGGATAATCCAGTCAAAAAGTATATGTCATCAATGTCTATGGACAAAGTATGAGCTCCTACATTGAAAACCTGCTGATCTGGGTCCCACATATGGACCAAGAATTCTAGTAGTCTGACTTCGGCCCTCATGCCCGGGATGCGAAATTATTTTGAGATCCCACAATATCTCAATGTTGCTATAGTGGGAGGATGATTTTCGGAATTTGCATTATCCTCTTCATGTTCTCTTTCACGCCACTCAAGCACCATGTTTGTGGCTATTTATCTGCACAAGGAACATAAGAGGAGGATTAATGATTTTATTCATGATCTAGATCTTTTTTCATTGGCTAAATATTTAAAAAAAAATTGGAATCTGCGGTTCTCGCAGGTGCCTCATTTGCACAATGCGAACACCTTGCAGGTGGCTCAAATCTCACCTGCGAGAATGCATCGTTCTCGCAGGTCCCGTATGGGCTGCCCGCGAGAATGCCTATGCGCATGTAGGGTTCAAAAAACAACTTGAAACTAAAAAATTAACCAATGAAATTCAAAATTTAAACCATGAAAATATCAAGAATGAAGAGCTTACCTTAATGCAGCAGACATCTTATCGAATGGTCTCATGTAGCTCCCGAAAATCGATGCCAAATTCGGAGGGTAAAAAGAGAGTTTTGGAGCTTAATAGTGGAAATGTGAAATGATATGGTAAAAATGTTTATTTACTCATTTAATTTACTTTTTACTATGTCATTTTGGGTTTTTATACTTATTTACTGTTTAAATCTAATCCCTAATATCAAGATGAGTGTGATGACTTGCAGGTGTGCTAACATTGACGATTACATAAAAGGATATGGACATATTTTTCTTAATTATGGTTTTTTTTTTATTGTTTTTCATGGTTTTTACATAAAACCTCGAGCATCGTTTTTGTCCGTTCTTACGCTCGTAAATACAAGAGAACGTGATCGAGCATAGTTTTATCACTTTTTCGGGCTCAACAAGGTTATACGAAAAATGAACCCCCCTGGAGTCCTCTTTAAGCTCTTTTCAGACTCTCTAAACATGAAAAGATCGTCGAGCGACCTTGCTATTTTCACGCTCCCTAAAGTATTTGAAGTACGCATCTGGTGAGCGATAATTTCTCTCTTTTTCGGTCTCGTCCAGACTATTTTACGAAAAAGGAACTGAGAGAGTTTTCTTTTAAGTGGTTTTCCAAACTCTATAATCTTGAAAAACCTTCGAGTTTATTATCTCTGGACTTGTTAAACAAACATTGACAGACCCATGATGGGACCGAACCACTCCTTAGGGTTCGTTAAAAATACTCCGAGGGACTTGTTCGAAGAATGAGCTTATATCAACAAGCATATGTGATTCTCTTCAAGCTTGCGTAAAAATAAAGAGGTACTTGCCAGAAATGGTGGGGGGAAATTTGGGAAAGGGATATGTTTCATTTTCGTATTGATTGGCAGTAAGTTTCGCTCTTGAACATGACACCCCCTATTTTAGCTTCAACATTGGATTGTTGAACAATTCTTCAATCCAATCCAATTTTGTTATTGGATAAATACGTAAGTGCAGACACAAATCGATCTCCTTAGATCCACCTGGATTTAGAACAAAGCAAGACATAATAATACTCTTTCTCTAGATTTCGACTATTGAATGTACTAGGAGGTAAGAACAAATGACATACCTTATGATCGCTTCCTATGGTCTTTGTTGCTCCTGCTTCGCTCCAATGCTCTTGTGCAGTCAAGACCAAGACAACACAAAACAACCAAAGTGAAGAAAGCACAATCTATTCAACAATCAATCTATGTATATGATGAAGGAGTTATACAATAAAGTGGAATTAGCTTTATGGGAAATGGACATATTACTGTATCATATTGATGGAAAGTAAAAATTACAACCTGAGACTTGATGTTGCAAACTTCCCCTCAATGGCCCTTAGCTGTGACACACACACTTGCTCACTTGCATGAAGAAGATCAACCACATTTGATAAACTTGTTGGAGTTCTCTAGCTGTTGTAGCTTCAGTGCTTCACACAGTGTTTCACTAATTCTCCAATAAACTTATTGCTTATTTGCTTACTAACCTTTTCCATGAGAATCCTCTCAATATATAGGAGAGAATGAATTAGTTACTTGGATAAGAATGATCCCAAAATATCAGGAAATCCAGTACTTAGATAACCATTCGAATGCCATCTCATCCTTCTAGAAGATTCCCTTCGAGAAGCTTCGAGATTTCCTCTTTTTCTCTTCTTTAGAAAGTGTTCGCACCCTAGCAGTTATACACAGTGCAAACTTCTCGTACCCTGGCTTAAGGTAGCGTGCGAGAATCATACATTCTCGCAGACAACTATACTAGCAGCCTGCGAACCTTTTTCAAAAATGATATTTTTGGAAAGAAAAGAAAGTAACGTTTCTCAGGAGAAAGTTCTAATGAAGAGCCCGATTACACCATCATCAATACATCATCATGACGACCAAAATCATGGGTAATAGAATGCCACCCAGAGTCTGAGATTGGAACCAGTGACAGTCGATAGACTTTGTAAGCTGCATGTGTGTGTCAAGAACCAGGAGCACATCTAATCGGAAACCTGCGAACAATCAAGCATCTGCAAAGTATCATACATATCAATTCAAAGGTAGGCATTCCCATACTCAGATCGCAGACTGATGACATTGTAGACATGGGTCATGGCCACCAATCATACACTATGGATCCATGTCGTCAAAATATAGCATAGCCACTGGAATACATTGTGGATATATATGAGAAATTTCAAATCAAGACGACATAGCCAGGAAACATACACAGTGGATCTATGTGTCGCAAATTATACATACTCCATCACAACTTGGATTCAAAGATAACATCCAGGGTCTTTAATATTGTCGCCCAAAGTACAAATCTAACCATGTGATTACATGTGTTGAAGTCGAACATGGTAGAAACCACTTGATTACCGGTCATTGATGAAACCATTAACAAGTGCAAGGGAAATCACCATTGATGTAAATGACTCCCAAGGTACTATAGTATAATCCATCGACTGTGAATAAATGAGTTGATGTCGAACATTCGATGGAATCTTTCGATCAGGGGTCAGTGATGTAAACCCACTGTCGAAAGCGAGAAAACCTTCCATTGAGGCATGCAAGCTTCAAGGTACTAAATAATTTCTAAGTTTTGATTCCAGATAATGAGCTGAAGTCGACGGAACAAAACTTGTCACAGGAGGGCCTTAATGTATCCCCCATCAATAACACGAAATGAGTAACAGAGTTTGAAGGTGAAACCAAACATTTTGTAAATTGGACTGGACACAAGGAAGGCCGACACAGAGAGAATGGATAACTACAGATGGCCGACTCAATATAGGTTTCAGATGGACTTGTCTTGAACATATAAATGACACGACCAATGATTTGACAACATTGACTCAAAGACGACACAGGGAATGACCTTGTAATCAATCGAAAGAGAGACAAATGGATTTCCCAAACCGGCTTCAAATGATGAATAAGGGGTGTCATGTTCAAGAGAGAGACTTACTGCCAATCAATACGAAGATGAAACATATCATTTTCCCAAATTCCCCCCCACCATTTCTGGCAAGTACCTCTTTATTTTACGCAAGCTTGAAGAGGATCACATATGCTTGTTGATATAAGATCATCCTTCGGACGAGTCCCTAGGAGTAGTTTTAACGAACCCTAAGAAGGAGTGGTTCGGTCCCATCACGGGTCTGTCAATGTTTGTTTAATGAGTCCAGAGATAGTAAACTCGAAGGTTTTTCAAGAATATAGAGTTTGGAAAAACACTTAAAAGAGAACTTTCTCAGTTCCTTTTTCATAAAATAGTCTGGACGAGACCGAAAAACAGAGAAATTATCGCTCACCAGACACGTACTTCAAATACTTTAGCGAGCGTGAAAATAGCGAGGTCGCTCGACGATCTTTTCATGTTTAGAGAGTCTGAAAAGAGCTTAAAGAGGACTCCAGGGGGGGTTCCTTTTTTGTATAACCTTGTTGAGCCCAAAAAAGTGATAAAACTATGCTCGATCGCGTTCTCTTGTATTTACGAGCGTAAGAACCGACAAAAACGATGCTCAAGGTTTTATGTAAAAACCATGAAAAACAATTAAAAAAACACCATAACGAAGAAAAATATGTCCATATCCTTGTATGTAATCGTCAATGTTATCACACCTGCAAGTCATCACACTCATCTTGATATTAGGGATTAGGTTTAAACAATAAATAAGTATAAAAACCCAAAATGACATAGTAAAAAGTAAATTAAATGAGTAAATAAACATTTTTACCATATCATTTCACATTTCCACTATTAAGCTCCAAAACCCTCTTTTTGCCCTCCGAATTTGGCGTCGATTTTTGGGAGCTACAGGAGACCATTCGACGAGCCGTCTACTGCATTAAGATAAGTTATTCATTCTTGACATTTTCATGGTTTAAATTTTGAATTTCATTGGTTAATTTTTTAGTTTCAAGTTGTTTTTTGAACCCTACATGCACATAGGTGTTCTCGCAGGAAACCCATACGGGACCTGTGAGAACGATGCATTCTCGCAGGTGAGCTTTGAGCCACCTGCGAGGTGTTCGCACTGTGAAAATGAGGCACCTGCGAGAACCACATAATCCAATTTTTTTTTAAATATTTAGCCAATGAAAAAGATCCATATCATGAATAAAATCATTAATCCTCATTTTATGTTTCTTGTGCAGATAAATAGCCACAAACATGGTGCTTGAGTGGCGTGAAAGATAACATGAAGAGGATAATGCAAATGCCGAGAATCATCCTCCTAACATAACTGCATTGAGAGATTGTGGGCTCTTAAAATACTTCCGTATGAGGGCCCAAGTCAGACTACTAGAGTACCTGGTCCGTATGTGGGACCCAGATCAACAGGTTTTCAATGTAGGAGCTCATACTTTGTCCATAGACATTGAGGACATATACGTTTTGACTGGATTGTTCAGGCCCGGGTATTATGTCAGTATGACCGGTAGTAGAGGTGGTGGGCTCAAGGTGAGTGAATATTGCAATCAATACTCTGTACCAGAGGATGAGAGGAAAAATAGAAAAGTTGTTATCTGGGGGGTACAAGACTTGACCCTCCGCACTATCATTTTTACCAAATCTCGGATGGCCGGGATTTTTTCTCCTCATATGGAATTATAGAGCTACTTCCAGTACGCCATCGAGTGTACTGAGCCTCGAGTATTCAACTGGGCAGATGCTGTGCTTCGCAGTATCAAAAGACAATTAACCAAATGCAGACGAGGTGAATTGAAACAATTTGGGTATGGTTCTTTGCTGGTGTCCTTATTCCTCGAGAGGGTCCCCGTATTTAGACTACAGGTTGAGTGAGACTTCCCAGGTCCTAGAGATCCAAGGATGTTGAGGTGGTGTCGGCTCATGGCCCGCCACGTGGCAAGGCCAATTGCCAAATATGACGATATTTTCTTTGACTTGCTTCAAAACCAGATGTTGATGGTCGATGACTACGCTTATGCCGTGTTGGATTTCAGAGGAGATTCAGATTTAGAATTGCCTGAGGACGCTCAGTTGAGAGACCTCGGTAAGAAGTACATGCATTTTCTCTTTTTAAATGTTTTTGAATTTTTTATCATATTCAAATGTTTTTGTTTTTATATATTTATCCAAACACCAACACAAAATGTTTGTTGATAACACAGATGTTGGATCGTATAGACCTCCTAACACTTCTCCTATCCAGCGACGAGGAGAGCTAGCAGCAACAACACCACAGTATGCTGAAGATTATCAGGTGGTGGAACAAAATTTAGAGGGCTTGACAACAGACATTCCAGATATGACTCTAGAAGGGGTTCCACGACGCGATCAACGTCACACTGTAGGGGTATCAACAACTATGGTTCGACTGCTCCGTAGGGTTTCTAGGGCAGTCGTGTGTTACCATGAGCGTCATCCGTGACATTACTTTGTAGAAGCTATAAGTTTCAAATTTTGATATTTTGGTCTTCGGACAAACTTTTGTAAAAAACAAACTCTTTTGATCGTTATATATACAAATGGTTTCTACCGGTTTACTTTATATTGTGTGAATTTTAATTTGTTTGATTTATAAATGGTTCAAATGTCTATCCAATACATAATTAGCCAATGCATCTGTTATTTTATTAAGACATCTAAGAATATGCTGATATTCTATGTGATCAAAATAACGTTCCAAGAGGCGAATTCGCAAATACACCCGTAACAAAGTAGGACTTCGAATATAATAGATATTAATTAGCTGTAGTACTATAAGTTGCGAGTCCAGTGGCACAACCAAATGACGAATTTTGAGTGAGATAGCATCAACCAATAATTCAATAACGACGCTATACTCTGCAATGTTGTTGGTTGCACGACCAAGGCATACACCTCGTAAAGATATAAGTTTGTTCGTTGGGGCATAGATTGCCCACGCAATAGAATCTAGGTTCCAAATATTACGGCTAGCACCATCAGCGAAGCCAATATAGGGTAGCGAAGACTCCGACATCTGGCAATCAAACACAACATCACATAAGGACAGAAACCAGATAACGTAAAAAACAAACTAAAGTAACACACACAAAGTATGATACATAAAAATACAAGTACTTGTGCACAAATGGCTTATGCGTAGTACTTCTTCAAGTACAACCGATTCCTGGGTTCATTCAAAGGGATACCATCGTAATAAACCAACTCATACGCTCCTTTTTCCAAAACTCGACGAACAATATAAGGACCTCGCCACATTGGTTCAAATTTCCCAGCTCCTAAAGCATCTCGATCCTGTTCATAGAGAAGAACAAGATCACCTTCAGAGAAAACGCGATGCTTGACATGCTTGTCATACTGTGCCTTGACACGTTTCCTCTGGGATTCTATTACTATAGTGGCGTCACGTCGAGTTTCGTCTAATTGCATCAAATACAATAGATGTTCCTTTTCAGCAGAAGTATTGGGTAAGAGTTGGACAGCTAGCTTCAGAGAAGGTATATCGCATTCTATAGGAAGAATGGCTTCCACACCATAGACCAATCGAAAATGTGTAAACCCCGTAGAGGATTTAACAGATGTCCGATATGCCCACAATGCCAAAAACAACATCGTGTGCCAGCTTGTTTTATGAATTCCGATCATCCGTCGAAGCATAGTTATAAGAACTTTGTTGATTGCTTCGACCTGACCATTAGCTTGCGGATAATAGGGTGTTGAGTTATCATGACGAAGACTCAACTTTTCTGTAAGTTCCGACATCATAAAATTCCTAAAATGACTACCATGATCAGTAACGATAGCTTGGGGAACACCAAAACGAGCTATGACATGGTTAAAAAAAAAACACTGCAGTCTTTCCACTATTATCGAATGTTGGCATCGCCTTGGCCCATTCTGTAAAGTAATCAACAGCTACAATGATGTAACCATGCCCCCCGACCGAGTGAGGGTGACATGTCATGAAATTAATGCCCCATTTCGCAAAAGGACCAACTGAGACCACATGATGAATAGGAGCAGAATGTGACCGAATTTTCTGATTGTAGATCTGGCAGGCATGACATTTCTGAACGACAGTGATGCAGTCGTTGAACAAGGAAGGCCAAAAATAACCTGTGTGTAAGATATTCTGGGCGGTAGCATACCCAGACATATGACCACCACATGCTCCAGAATGACAGTCATTCAAAGCTTTCTCGACTTCGTCAAAAGTTAGACAACGTCGAAAAACAGAGTCAATACCTCGACGGTAAAGAGTATGGCCGAGAATAATGTATTGACGAGCTTGATAACGAATGCGACGTTGTTCAGTACTAGTCAAAGCAGGCCGGAAAGTCTGGGTTTGGAGATATATAATGATATCTCCATACCAAAGATCGTCAGTGTTAATAAGGAAAAGAGATTCATCGGGTAATGAATCTACTGCTACATTTTCCATGGCAGAGTGAGGAAAATCACATATCAACTCAACAAAAACTAAGGATTTCTTAGACGTGGCGCGATCGAATTCCAAGTCAAACTCCTAGAGTATGACAATCCATTTGGAGTATTTTCCCCCTAGCAATTGACATGTCAAAATGTGTTGCATAGGGTTGAAATGAGAAATCATTGTAGTTTTTCTTGAGAGGATATAATGCCGAAAGCGTTGAACAACTTGAACGGCAGCCAAGGCCAGTTTTTTAACATGTTGATACTTGATCTCAGTTGACGCGAGGCTTCGACTCAAGTAATAAATAACATGTTCATCATGCGCATCATCCTCTTGGACGATAACCATGCCAATAGTATACTCAGAGGTAACAAGATACAAAAAATAATCACGACTATAATCAGGAGGAAAGAGAAGCAGAGCTCGTGTGAGGGACAACTTCAACAATCGCTAAAATTTTGGTCTTCCATAATGCTTCAATCCAATAACAAAATTGGATTGGAAGCATTTTAGAGGAGAGACCTCATGTGTTATCCATGATTTTGGTCGTCATGATGATGTATTGATGATGGTGTACTCAGGCTCTTCATTAGAACTTTCTCCTGAGAAAAGTTACTTTCTTCTCTTTCCAAAAATATCATTTTTGAAGAAGGTTCGCAGGCTGCTAGTATAGTTTCCTGCGAGAATGTATGATTCTCGTTGGCTACCATAAGCCAGGGTGCGAGAATTTCGCACTGTGTATAACTGCTAGGGTGCGAACACTTTCTAAAGAAGGGAAAAAGGTGAAATCTCGAAGCTTCTCGAAGGGAATCTTATAGAAGGATGAGATGGCATTCGAATGGTTATCTAAGTACCGGATTTTGTGATATTTTGGGATCATTCTTATCCAAGTACCTAATTCATTCTCTCCTATATATTGAGAGGATTCTCATGGAAAAGGTTAGCACGCAAACAAGCAAGAAGTTTATTGGAGAATTAGTGAAAGACTGTGTGAAGGACTAAAGCTACAGCAGCTAGAGAACTCCAGCAAGTTTATCAAAGGTGGTTGATCTTCTTCATGCAAGTGAGCAAGTGTGTGTGTCAGAGCTAAGGGCCATTTAAAGGAAGTTTGCAACATCAAGGCTCAGGTTGTAATCTTTAATTTCCATCAATATGATATAGTAATATGTCCCTTTCCCATAAAGCTAATTCCACTTTATTGTATAACTCCTTGATCATATACATAGATTGACTGTTGAATAGATTATGCTTTCTTCACTTTGGTTGGTTTGTGTTGTCTGGGTCTTGACTGCACAAGAGCATTGGAGCGAAGCAGGAGAAACAAATACCATAGGAGGCGATCATAAGGTATGTTCTTTGTTCTTACCTCCTAGTACATTCAATAGTCAAAATCTAGGGAAAGAGTATTCTTCTATCTTGCTTTGTTCTAGATCTAGGTGGATCTAGGGAGATCGGTTTGTGTCCGCACTTACGGATTTATCCAATAACAAAATTGACGAATCCACTGGGGAGACAATCCCATTTTATTGGTGGTTTTTTGTGTTTTTCTATGGCCATTTGTTCTGATTTCATTTTTCTCCTATCCTATCAGTCTTTGAGTCTTTAGGATATCCTGATAGACCTTCTGAGTCCAGAAGCATTTTTGAATTTTACTTCATTTTTCAAATTTTTGGATATGTTCAGGAATTCTCGCACTGCACCTCATTGCATCCTGCGAGAATTGGGAAGGTTCGCACCCTGCACATAGGTTTCAGTGCGAGGTCCTCACACGTTGCTAAAAGGTCACCTGCGAGAATCATATATTCTCGCACTGTGTAATATTGCTTACCTACGAACACGTTTTTTTCAAAATTTTGAAATTAAGTTTTGGTTTTTCTAACTGCTTAGATCAGTTGAATTACCTCTTATGAGTTTCTTGGACCATTCATTGATATATTTCTTTCTTTAGTTTACATGCGTGAACATTTTTAGGGTTTCAAGGTTTTTTTTGTCCTTTGTGTCTTGACTTTCGTTTCTTGACTCTTCTTGGCAAAACCATTCTCTCTGACTTCAGATTCTGAGTGTGTTTGATTGGTTGAGAACCAGTGATTGGTTGAAAGTCGAGCACTTGGTTTTCTCATTTGCTTATTAGTTTGAAAGAACATTTTTGTTTGCATTGAGAAGATTCATTGGTTTGCTCTTTATGTTTTGCTTTCATTGAAAGAGTTGATTGGATTGTTATTACTTGATTCTTTATGATTTGATTTTTTGTTCTCTCATTGGTATAGTGAGGATTTCTTTTTGAAAAGTGAACAAACAAGTTTTTCTTTCAAAAATTCTTTTCGTTTTAGAAAAATTTTGAAAATCAAATTTTAGCGATTGTTGAAGCGTTTGAAAAAGAAACATAGAGAATAGTCATTTAATAAGTGATTGTTTGCATTGACATTTGAAAAGAAATTTTGCATATAGTTCATGGTTGATCTGAAATACTTCTCTCTCTCCCATATATAGGATTCATTGAATGAAAAATTATACATTTCATTCTCATCCTTGCATCATTGGGTCAGAGTCATACAACACAAGTTTCACTTCCGTTACCTTTGAGTAAACAACAGCTTTTAAAAACACTGCATAATCTTAAAATTTATCTAGTAACTTTTTTTTAGGGCTCTTTTACACCAACATTTAGCTCGGCTAGTGCTTTGGAGTAGGAAGAGAGATACACTCTCCAAAAGCTCAAAACACACAATAACATCTTGAGTTAGGGAGTGTTAAATTCCATTTGCAACATATTTTCCTGGGAAGCCCTTCTAACACAAGGGTCAAGCACTAGGTCACATTAGTGTTGGTAGAGTTACTCACCCTGCTTTGTTGACATCAGTGTAGAGATTGCACATATTACAGGGGTCACTCAGAGGTATACCCACAATGATGAGTGGAATCTTTTTGAGTTGATTCCGGGCTAGATACCTTGCTCTTGCGTGTGGATCAGACTGTCGACTGTTCCCCCAGGGTTTACTGTTGTTGTTGGTGACCTTACTGGCCTATCTCTCTAGGGTCTTACCCAAGGTGAATTTGGAGGGGAAAGTCTTCACGGTTCCTGGAATTGACGTTGACCAAACTCACTCGAGCTCCTTGGAGGGTATACCCACGATTACGTGTGGGAGCTTGCACTAGGGTGTAAGTCCGTTAAGCAGGTCGTTAGCGTAACTTTTCCACCATAGCCCCGCCCCTTCTCGTCTCGTTGTTGCGATGTTGGATTTCATCACCAACTAGTGGCTTCGAAATTAGAAGGTCTTGTTTGCCTGGTGATTGCTTCCTAGATTTTGTTTACTAGTGCGTGTTGTTTTTTTTTCTCGAAGTTGACCCTAAGAAATTTTTCGCGGAGCTTGTCACTCGTTTACAATTTCTCCCCCACGACGTTCACGTAGAATGCAAGGTTTATCTCCAGAACATCTGGACGATTCTCAACCCTTGCCTACTAGTACACCTGAGGGCTCTCCTCACCAGAGTGAAGTCCCAGTTGTTACCCCACCACACGTGGAAACAAGTGAAGTCCCAGTTGTTACCACACCACAAGTGGAATCAACTGAATCTCTCGAACCTTTTCGAATTACCAATACTAGAGAGGACTATCGCATTCGTCGTGGTGAACAACCTTTTGTGTGATTAAATTCTTCTGAAGAAGCAATTGTTACATCTTCTGAATCAACCGTTGGGCCTTTTCTCGGGGAAGAAGGCCAAGATCCTTTTTGGTCAGGTAATTTCCGAAGAGTCCTTTTTGGTACCGAGTCACCTATAGTCTACAAAATCAACCCTCTGATGTTTTCTGAAACATAGACTATACCAGTGCCTACCACTTATCACTTTGTTCTCCCTGACGAGATGGCCCATCTCGCGAATACTACGAGTGTCCCAACCGAGATTACTACAGCTAGTCTTGCTCCTATCAATACCCAGCGAATGCCTGATGTCATTCCGACACTACCACTAGGATACCATACGTTGAATGCCTTGTTGAATGCTTCTGTTCCAACACCTCCGCAAACCCCATATGGTACTCCTGGGGGTCCTTCTAGGCTTCCTATTCCCAGTTTTATTCCGACTCTCCCTCAATTTCCTCCTGGCAATCCTAATCCCAGTGGCACTATACCGTATGTTACACTTAAATTGAAGATTCCCATTGGTGGACAAGGTGGTACGATTCCATTTCCTCTTACCGGACATAATCCACTTACTACACAACCTACGATTCGCACACAAATTCCGGTTGGAACTCCATCGACGATAGGGGGACCAAGACCACCTTTTGGACAAAATATACCTGCATCTTTGGCCCAGTATTGGAATCAGATGCTACAAAATATTACTCAAGCGGCTGGGGGGAAACAACTTGTCCCTACTATAGGCCAACCATATCCAGGTGTACCCAATCCTATTTGGGGTCAGGGTCCGAATGTTCAATCTTAGGTCCCTACTCAAACTCAAGGTTACAATCCTTGGAGTTACTGTCCTCTCCAACCACCACCGAATCAGCCGGGATCTTCCCACTATGGACAGACTGCGTACGGTCCTACTGGTTTGTCGACAGGGCTTCCACCCCAAAGTCACCAGTACCTGCAGGTGAATCGACAATTATCTTTTCTTGCTACTTTGGATTTTCCAGATTTTTCTACGATTCTCAATGATCCTATTCGTCATTCTCCCCAATGGCCTGCTATTCCAGCTAAGCTTCCATCAGACATTCCTAAATTTGATGGCAAAGAGGAAGAGGACCCGAACAATCACGTGATGACTTTTCACCTATGGCGTTCATCCAACTCATTGATGGATGACTCTATTCGTCTACTTATTTTTCAACGAACCCTTACCGGTTCTGTTGCGAAGTGGTATATTGAATTGCCACGAAGTTTCTTCTCTGATTTCAACACCCTAGCTATGGCTTTCCTTACGCATTACCAGTTACCGATCCGTTATGATACTAGAACTGAGATTTTGACTTCCTTCAAACAAACTAAAGGCACTCATATATCTGATCATATCCATGAGTGGAGAAGGAGACGACGTCTCATTAAACTTGAACTCCCCGATCAGTTACTGACCGAATGGTTTAGAAAACGCTTTGTGAACGAAATTGGTAAAGACATTGCCATGGGTGGCATTGTCACGGAAGAGCAGGCTATAAGTCGTGCTCAATATCTTGATCTTGGTTATTCGCAAACGGGAACCCTTTATGATTTATTACCTGAGTTACCTCGTCCTGGTACTTCCAGCACTTCAACTACTCCAGTTGCCTCACATGCAGCTGATGGTGTGATTGGTACGGCCCAAGCCCAATCACATTCTGTTTCAAGCACCAATCCTAAGTCTGCTTCTTCTAATGCCCATAATGCTCCGTCTCCTGCCACTTCCACCGGTAAAACTTCTGAAGTGAACGTCGTTCAATCTATCTCGACCGGTAAAAATAAATCTAAAAAGAGGAGAGGCAAGAATAAGGAGGGCAAAAACAATAATCAAATAGAGCAGCCTAAAAGTACCCCTGTTGAAGATCGGGATAAGCGCAAACCCCGCTACCCTTGCCTTATCTGTGGTGACGATCACTACATGAAGAATTGTCCACGACGTGTCGAAGTCACTAAGTTCCTTCAAGGAACGTCCAAACCATCTACCCCGACAGTCTTGTCCCAACCCTTCCCGTCTCAACAACATGATCAGTTGATCATTCATTACAAACCATCTACTTCTACCACATCATATGTTTTGATGTGTACTAGTGATTCTAAGCAAAACAATGTTGCGCTCACGACTAGAGCCAAAGATTATACTCTGTCTAAAGAGAAGGTTGACGATTTACCTCCTGCTTTGGTACAGCCCTCTCCACCGACTCCACCTACCAATGGTCCTCTTCATCTCGAACGACCGAGACCTGATACAGTTCTACGCCCACCCCCTAAAGGTGTCGTTAGGAAATCATCTTTCAATCCTCATGCTTGTGCGGCCCAGAATTACAGTATTGTGGAAGATCTGGCCCAGACACCTTCAACGATGTCCGCCCTTGAAATCCTTCAGTCGTGTCCTGCACAACAGAAGGCACTGTTGAACGCTATAGGTGGAATTGACCCCACAGATACGAATTTGATAGTCTTTGACTTGTATGATCACATTCAACAGTTACCCCCACAACTCGCATTCCAGATACAAGTTGTTGTCTCTGACAAGAATATTTTCCGAACTGTTATCGACGAGGGTGCATCAACGTGTGTAATGTCTTTTGCTTGTTGGAAAGCCATTGGCTCTCCTCCCTTGAATGAATCACAAAACACTCTTAAAGCCTTTAATGGCTCTGGTTTTAAGCCTTACGGTG
Source organism: Picea engelmannii (assembly GCA_009831015.1). Lineage (NCBI taxonomy): Eukaryota > Viridiplantae > Streptophyta > Pinopsida > Pinales > Pinaceae > Picea > Picea engelmannii. The sequence goes on along the minus strand of ML800357.1, from coordinate 67,286 downwards.
TTCTTCCTTCGTTTCCTATCACACTAGAAGGTAAGACGGTCCAAGTTGAAGTGGAAGTCTTCGATGCTCCTCTTGATTATAATCTTCTGCTTGGTCGTAGCTGGATCGATTCCATGAGAGCTATTGTGTCAACACTTTTTCGAGTAGTCCATTTTCCTCATCAAGGAAAGGTTGTTACCGTTGAATAACTTTCCTTCTTCAATTCCGATACTCGTACTGTAAACGTACCGTTTATTGCTAAAACCCTGTCGGGTTATGAGAATGTCGGGGTAGGTCTTTTAAATGACTCCTCGTTAATGGGTGCTTTCCCCATTCCTCCGCCCGATGTTCCACGCCCTTCAGTTGCTTCTATCAACAAGATCTCCACCGTGCCTCACGAACTTCCTGCATCACATGACCCTTGGATTGTCCCTGACCCTGGAGATCATCTTCGTTTCGGCGACGTAATGCCGTTAAGTCTGGTTGAATCAGCCTATCAGGCCATTCAATCGAAAAAACCTTCTACCTCCTCTCTTGATGAGTTGTCTCCCGATCCTTTCCGTGTTATCTTTCCCACTGACGAGATGATCATGTCCATCATGGAGGACACTCCTTGGGACGATGGACATCATCGTTCCATACTCTTTATGGAACAACACACTCTTGAGAACTACCAACGGATTTAGACTTCGTCGACCGTTGTTGTCATTTCTACTGTTCCCACGACTTCACACGATGTGTTTTCTGAGGGGAACGTAAGTAACATCTCTCCCAGGATTCCCATTGACATATCCGTTAAACCTGGGATAGTCGAAAATGTTCATATTGGAGCTTCATGTTCTCTCACTGAAATCGTCACTTATACCTCTCTGTTCAAAGAATTTCATGACATTTTTGCCTGGAGCTATGAAGAGATGCCCGGTATCGACCCTGCTATTGTTCTACATGAGATCAAGACATACCCCAGAGCTAAACATGTCCGGCAACGCCTTTGTCCTGTCCACCCACGTAAAGCCGCAGCTATCAAACTCGAAGTTGAAAAACTTCTAAAAGCCGGTTTTATTTATCCGATGGCTCTGACAGAATGGGTTTCCCATCCTATTCCAATTGACAAAAAATGTGACAATATTCGTGTATGTGTTGATTATAGGGATATTAACAAAGTGTGCCCAAAATACAACTTTCCAACCCCTTTCGTTGACCAGATTGTTGATGACTGTGCCGACAGTGAAATCTTCTCTTTGATGGATGGTTTCTACGGCTATAATCAAATTAACATCGCTCCCGAAGACCAACATAAAACTGCTTTTATATTTCCTTGGGGTACTTTTGCCTATAGGAAACTCCCCTTCGGTCTTAAGAATGATGGCACGACGTTTCAACGTGCTATGTCTTATGCTTTTCATGATATAAAGCATATCGTTCAACCCTATTTGGACGATTTACCAGCTCATTCTTTACACCGAGTCGATCACCCCGCTCATCTCTTTGCCATTTTCGTTCGTTGTCGGTTCTATCGTATTCGTTTAAATCCTCATAAATGCGTTTTTTGCGTAGAATTCGACCATCTTCTAGGTTTCATCATTTCACATCAAGGGATCAGGGTGGATCCTCTTAAGGTTGAGGCGATTCTTAATCTCCCTCCTCCTTCTACACTACGCCAGTTGCAAAGTTTGCAGAGGAAAGCAAACTTTCTTCGTCGTTTCATCCCTAATTACGCCGAGATTAATCATGGTTTTACGCGGCTACTAAAGAAAGATTCAGAGTTCGTCTGGGATACCGTGGCCAACAATGCTTTCGATTCTTTGAAGTTATCCCTCACACGAGCTCCGCTTCTGTTTCCTCCTTATTATAGTCGTGATTATTTTCTGTATCTTGCTGCCTTCGAGTATACTATTGGCATGGTTCTCGTCCAAGAGGATGATGCACATGATGAACATGTTATTTATTATTTGAGTCGAAGCCTCACATCAACTGAGATCAAGTATCAACATGTTGAAAAACTGGCCTTGGTTGTCGTTCAAGCTGTTCAACGCTTTCGACATTATATCCTCTCAAGGAAAACTACAGTGATTTCTCATTGCAACCCCATTCAACACATTTTGACACGTCAATTACTAGGAGGAAAATACTCCAAATGGATTGTCATACTCCATGAGTTTGACTTGGAATTCGATCGTGCCACGTCTAAGAAATCCTTAGTTTTTGCTGAGTTGATATGTGATTTTCCTCACTCTGCCATGAAAAATGTAGCAGTAGATTCATTACCCGATGAATCTCTTTCCTTATTAGCACTGACGATCTTTGGTATGGAGATACCATTATATATCTCCAAACCCAAAATTTCCGGCCTTCTTTGTCTAGTACTGAATGACGTCGCATTCATTATCAAGCTCGTCAATATCTTATTCTCGGCGATACTCTTTACCGTCGGGGTATTGACTCTGTTTTTCGACTTTGTATGACTTTTGATGAAGCTGAGAAAGCTCTGAATGATTGCCATTCCGGAGCATGTGGTGGTCATATGTCTAGGTATGCTACTGCCCAGAAGATCTTACGTGCAGGTTATTTTTGGCCTTCCTTGTTCAACGACTGCATTACTATCGTTCATAAATGCCATGCCTACCAGACCTACAATCAGAAAATTTGGTCACATCCTGCTCCTCTTCATCTTGTGGTCTCAATTGGTCCTTTTGCGAAATGGGGCATTGATTTCATGACATGTCACCCTCACTCGGCCGGGGGGCATGGTTACATCATTGTAGCTGTTGATTACTTTACAAAATGGGCCAAGGCGATGCCAACATTCGATAATACTGGAAAGACTGCAACATTGTTTCTTTTTAACCATGTCATAGCTCGTTTTGGTGTTCCCCAAGATATCGTTACTGATCACGGTAGTCATTTTATGAATTTTATGATGTTGGAACTTACGGAAAAGTTGGGTCTTCATCATGATAACTCAACACCCTATTATCCACAAGCTAATGGCCAGGTCGAAGAAATCAACAAAGTTCTTATAACTATGCTTCGACGGATGATAGGAATTCATAAAACAAACTGGCACACGATGTTGTTTTCGACATTATGGGCATACCAGACATATGTTAAATCCGCTACGGGGTTTACGCCTTTTCGATTGGTCTATGGTGTGGAATCCATTCTTCCTATAGAATGCGAGATACCTTCTCTGAAGCTAGCTGTCCAACTCTTACCCAATACTTCTGCTGAAGAGGAACGTCTATTGTATCTGATGAAATCAGACGAAACTCGATGTGACGCCACTCTAGTAATAGAAGCCCAGAAGAAACGTGTCAAGGCACAGTATGACAAGCATGTCAAGCCTCGCGTTTTCTCTGAAGGTGATCTTGTTCTTCTCTATGAACAGGATCGATATGCTTTAGGAGATGGGAAATTCGAACCAATGTGGCAAGGTCCTTATATTGTTCGTCGAGTTTTTGAAAAATGAGCGTATGAGCGTATGCATAGTACTTCTTCAAGTACAACCCATTGGCCCAATAATGCTTCAACAATCGCTAAAATTTGATTTTCAATTTTTTTCTAAAACGAAAAGAGTTTTTGAAAGAAAAACTTGTTTGTTAACTTTTCAAAAAGAACCCTCACTATACCAATGAGAGAGCAGAAAATCAAATCATAAAGAATCAAGCAATAACAATCCAATCAACTCTTTCAATGAAATCAAAAAATAAAGAGCAAACCAATGAATCTTTTCAATGCAAACAAAAATGTTCTTTCAAACTAATAAGCAAATGAGAAAACCTAGTACTCAACTTTCAACCAATCATTGGTTCTCAACCAATCAAACACACTCAGAATCTGAAGTCAGAGAGAATGGTTTTGCCAAGAAGAGTCAAGAAATGAAATTCAAGACACAAAGGACAAGAAAAACCTTGAAACCCTAAAAATGTTCACGCATGTAAACTAAAGAAAGAAATATATCAATGAATGGTCCAAGAAACTCATAAGAGGTAATTCAACTGATATGAGCAGTTAGAAAAACCAAAACTTAATTTCAAAATTTTGAAAAAATGTGTTCGCAGGTAAACAATATTACACAGTGCGAGAATATATGATTCTCGCAGGTGAACTTTTAGCAAGGTGCGAGGACCTCGCACTGAAACCTATGTGCAGGGTGCGAACCTTCCCAATTCTTGCAGGCTGCAATGAGGTGCAGTGCGAGAATTCCTGAACATATCCAAAAATTTGAAAAATGAAGTAAAATTCAAAAAATCTTCTCGACTCAGAAGGTCTATCAGGATATCCTGAAGACTCAGACACTGATAGGATAGGAGAAAAATGAAATCAGAGCAAATGGCCACAGAAAAACACAAAAAGCCACCAAGAAAATGGGATTTCTCCCCAGTGGAGTCGCCAATTTTGTTATTGGATAAATCCGTAAGTGCAGACACAAACCGATCTCCCTAGATCCACCTAGATTTAGAACAAAGCAAGACAGGATAATACTCTTTCCCTAGATTTCGACTATTGAATGTACTAGGAGGTAAGAACAAAGGACATAACTTATGATCGCTTCCTATGGTTTTTGTTGCTCCTGCTTCGCTCCAATGCTCTTGTGCAGTCAAGACCAAGAAAACACAAACCAACCAAAGTGAAGAAAGCACAATCTATTCAACAGTCAATCTATGTATATGATCAAGGAGTTATACAATAAAGTGGAATTAACTTTATGGGAAAGAGATATATTACTGTATCATATTGATGGAAAGTAAAGATTACAACCTGAGCCTTGATGTTGAAAACTTAATTTCAATGGCCCTTAGATCTAACACACACACTTGCTCACTTGCATGAAGAAGATCAACCACCTTTGATAAACTTGCTGGAGTTCTCTAGCTGCTGTAGCATCAGTCCTTCACACAATCTTTCACTAATTCTCCAATAAACTTCTTGCTTGTTTGCTTGCTAACCTTTTCCATGAGAATCCTCTCAATATATAGGAGAGAATGAATTAGTTACTTGGATAAGAATGATCCCAAAATATCAGGAAATCCAGTACTTAGATAACCATTCAAAGTCCATCTCATCCTTCTAGAATATTCCCTTCGAGAAGCTTCGAGATTTCACCTTTTTCCCTTCTTTAGAAAGTGTTCGCACCCTAGCAGTTATATACAGTGAGAACTTCTCGCACCCTGACTTAAGGTAGCCTGCGAGAATCATACATTCTTGCAAGCAACTATACTAGCAGCCTGCGAATCTTCTTCAAAAATGATATTTTTGGAAAGAGAAGAAAGTAACTTTTCTCAGGAGAAAGTTCTAATGAAGAGCCTGAGTACACCATCATCAATACATCATCATGACGACCAAAATCATGGGTAACAACAACCCAACACCTTACTGCCCTTAGCGGCTACCTGCCTTGATCTGAAAATAGTGGGCTGACTTGTTATGCTATGCAATCACCCTCTATTACATTAAAATAAACTTTTCAGGACCTTGCTCAATGTCTTTGTTATGCAAGAGGTTTTATGTGTCAAGTTCATGGTTCTTTTAAATGTTTATGTGTGAGGTCTTTAAAGAGTTAAATATGTATTTTAAACAAATACACAATAAACATAACTTGTATCAAATAAACCAGCAAACTCACAACAATAACAAGATGATAAAGGAGTTCACCCCCAACTAGGCTACATCTCCTTGAGCCTCCATCAATGGACTAGGATCTCTGGGATTAGTTTGTCAAAGATTCTTTTACAAGATGCTGCTCAACTCCAATGGATTTACTGATTGTACCATTGGGTTCAGAACACATAAAAACCCAAAAAATGACTAATAGAACTCTGAAAACGGATCATGGCTCATCCGAGCATGACCTCTTCTACATGTGGCCTTGAGCTTCCTTGTGGAAAAAATACCTGTAAAAGTCCTCAAATGCCTCTGAAACCTATCCCAATGTGTTTAGAGCATAAAAATTAGCCAAAAATAACTATTCAATCACAGAAAACAGACTTGGTCTCATCTGAGCATGGCCTCCATCAATGGGGGCCCTAAGCTCCCTGGAGCTCCCTGAAACTTCAATGGTGTAAACCCTACAATAGAAGTCTCCAAATGCATTTGAAAATAGTGCCAATGGATTCAAAACATCCAAAGACCCCTAGCTGGGCTTTTTCGGCACCTCATTTGGCCAAAAAATGAAGAAGATAGCCCCCCTGCCATTTTCCTCCTTCAAGCTTGTTGTCTCTGGTTCGCCAAAACGCACCTCTGTGCATCCAACCTAGCTCACACCCTCAATCTCGTACTAAAACCTAGCACCGGGTGCATGACCGAAAAGTGGGTGCAACTGTAGAACAATTAACGAAATTAAGCCCCCAAACCACATATGCGTTGGGCACATGGGTCATACGACCTTGTTTCCCGCACAAAAAGGGCTACGTTTGAAAGATTGAATGTGGCCGTGACATGTGTCCAGGTGCGCGGTTTAAACTGTTGAAAACTCTCGCGCATTGTTTAACCACCGATCATATGGGTGTACACCAAAATTGCGGGCTGGGGCTAAGCCCCAGCCTGACCCCCGCGCCAAAATACAACGTATTACAACTTAAATAGTTATGAAATGATATATAGAATAAGAAACAAGTGATGGCGCGCCGGTTGGGCGGCCTTTTCCAAGTTGTTGCATATGCGTGGAGGTCGCGGGGTCGAGTCCGGTGGACTCCCCCATAACTTTTATCATAAACCAAACATGGTATAATTTAAATAAACTTAAAACTATATAGTGTTAAGAAACACTATGGTGGTGCATTGGTTGGTGGCCTTTGCCAAAGCCTTTGGTTAGTTGTGGAGGTCTGGGGTTCAAATCCCACAGAATCCATATAAATTTTGAACTACACCATATAGAAAGGTGCCATGTGGCAGCCCACGCCTGGGCCACGTGGTACCAAACCATTTGCTACAATGATGCCACGTGTCGAAACAGGATTCATCCAAATTTGCCAATAACCGATTGCCACATCATCAAATTCCACCTCAGCGTACAGTCATGTCACGTCAGCGATAAGACCTTTGCCACGTCAGTTGTACGGACTGTCCAGTCAGTGTTTTTTTTCCTTGTCTGGCAAATCGAACAGATCGCGATATCTCACTCATATGATGTCTGTTTGAACCCGTTCGAGTTGTGTTGGGTTCATGATGACGAGGGCTACGCACCTGTTTGTTTTAAGGCAATTCCGAGAACTTTGATTTTTGAGCAAAATTTTGACCCCTGGTCGAGATTCTGATCATGCATAGTGGGACTTACCACGACACTCTTCAGGACCTAAGTGAACTTCCAGAAATCTTCTCAGTGAAATTTTGGGCACCAACCTCTAGTGAACTTCAGACAATTGCTTTAGTAGGAAAATAGAAATAGAAAAATACAAAGACAAGAGAATAGACAATTTTTAGAGATAAACATGCGGAAGCTGATTTGTATTATATGAGCCAAAACGACATGGGTTTACAGACTTGAACTTCAACACGGGCTGCTCTCTCTAAAAAAATTCCACACAGACTTATAGACTGAAACTAAATGCTTCTGCCACTTTAGGTTCATGATGGCCGAGCCAGAATCACGTAGGCTTATCAAAGCAACTTAAAAGAAATACTCAAAGCTCAAAGAGAGGGAGCTTAGAAGACTCGGACGGACTAAAAACTGAGACCCCTTGCTATGAACTTCCCTTCTCTTTATATACAATTTTTTGGAGAAATGAATCATTTTTTGAAAAGACATTTGACTTATTCCCCTAAGAATCAAATCTACTTTCTAGATTTATTGCATACTTGGTGGAGAGAACATGCAAGAGCCATCCGACCAATATTCTACTCATCTTTCCACGTATTTGGAAGTACCTTGGAAATGTGGGTCAAACCACGCCAAAATCCAGAGAAGTGCTTTGGGTTTCCAAGGTTCCTTGCGATAGATAAACGACAAGAGTTTGTACAAAGTGGAGTTCGTATCGTGAACCCACGAAAATCGACTGACACCACTGTCGACCAGTGAAACATGATAGTGGATAGGTCCCACTAATAACCTTTATTCAACAGGCTGATCATGAAAATGGTTAAAACGATATGGATCCGAATGTTGTGTAAAAACCTCCCGGTACATATTTGGTTCTTCATTGCTATCTTTTTCTTGTTGAAGGACATATTTGATTCTAATAACTCAATGATGTTTTTCATCTATGAACATGTTCATGAATCTAGTATTGGAGATTTGGCCAAGACGATGAACATTATCTGACATATTTACTTGGTGGACAAATTGTCAAGTTTCTATGACGTCTGGATGAATGACACTTGAGTTTAAACCAAACTTTTTCCACCATGCTTCAAGCCATTCTGGTTCAGGATTAGTGTTATTTCTGAAATTACTTGAAAATTTCATCATACAGTAATAATATCTGTATCTGTCGCTCCATAAACACATGTGGTCCCACATAGCCTTGTATTGATGATAATTGATTTCAAAAAGTCTTTGATAATGATCTTGTTGTGGCCAAGACTGTAGAGATCTCATTCGGTTGATAACAAAATAAGAATGGTCTGGTTTAGTCTGACATTGCTGTAGATTTTGACAATACCATCTCCTGAATGTAGAGTGTAGTCTGGTTATATCTCCCATTTCTACCAATTTTTCTCTGGTTGCAAGGGTTGGCCCCTAGTACATTCTTCCTATAAGATGTTGAGGTGGAATTACATGTATGCTAGTATTGGAAGAGAATCCTGGAAGCCCAAACTCAATCCCTTCAGACCAATGCAATTCCTAGTGTGGTGCCCAATTTTGATGATATTCTGTCCATCCAAGGTTATCATCAATATGCTCTGTTGCTAGTCTAATATTCAAATCATCCCAGGTTTCTATAATGATAAGACTTGTGGTTGGGCAAAAGACAGTATTTATCTGTGGTTTCGAAATGAACAGAAGTATTTTTTTGACAGGAGGACCATTGCTTATAAGGCTAGGGATGGTGAGATAATAGGCTATATGACCTAAGGATGTTCTTGCTAACCCATGTGGTTCAACAACTGCAAGAAAAGGAGTTCCTAGGACACAATCTACAGGAAGATCAACGAGGAGGAATTTCATACCAAGGGAACATTGGTCAAACCATATTAATGCCTTAGGAACTTCAAAGCTAATATTGGTAGAAACATTTCCCAGACCTACAACATAATATTTACTAGGGAGCCAGTGTTTAGAAGGGATCAAATCTTGATTGAGTAAACTCATGTCAGAACCTGTTAGGGTCCTAACCCGCACATAGGTAGAATAATATATTTGGATGCAATAAAGGTCAATATTAATAAGGCCTTTCAATAAAATAGAATAAGGCATATATAAGAAGACCTGATAGAAGCTTCCGCTTCTAGAAGGATCTTCCTCTAGATGCTTCTTTTTAGTATAAATAAGAGTCGAGGGTATGAGAACCCTAACTTTGATATTATTGTAATAGAGCTCTGCTCAACTGGGGGTTTCCCCCTCGAAGAGGCATGTGAACATTGCTTTCAGATTCAAAGTGTTATTTCTGTTGTTATTCTTATAGCATTTCAGTGTTATTGTGATGAATGTTATGGTTATATTGTTGTTATTCTGCCATTACTAGCATTTTATTTCAGTTCTGCATACATTTTATATCTGGTATATTACAAATGGTATTAGAGAACTTTCCACGACAGAAAGTGTGGGTTAATTTTTTTTTTCAGGGTAGAGACATATTCCGACGTCTTTAAGCCACAGAGATCTGTCGTTACGCACATAAACCCGTGGTTGAGGGATTCATACACGTAGGAAATACAAGTGGTACTTAACCACACATCTATTGGCCACCCTTGTAACTCCTGTTGGTACCCCTTCGAGTGGTAGCGCATTAGACAACACCTGTGTATGGATTGACCTAGATTACCTGAAGCCCTCTTTAGATAAACCGATTGGCTGCCTGATTGCTATAGTGTCACCGAGAACAACACTCGGGAAGATACTCTCTAGTACCTGGGTAGTCAGGTAGTACATCTAAGGGTACGATCTATCCTCCTTAGTTAATGCCCTGAGATATTGGGCCGAGTAATATTGTTGGACCCCGCACGTATATCAGAGAGATATAACACAGGGCAAACCCTTGTCTGTAGAACCCTTGAATACCTAACCTTTGGGGGGACAGAAACATAAAAAAATTAAAACAGACAAGATCTATTGCCGCGCAACTGTGTTCGGGTTTCCAAGTAAATACACATTTCTTTTTGGTTAAGCATTTGGGCATTTCCTCTCTGCAGTATTCTTCAGACTTGGAAGCTCGCTTCAACATCTTGCAATCTGGTCTCATTGACACCCAACAAGAAGTGAAACAAATCAGTGCCAATGTTGTCGCCATCAATACAACCATGCAGTCATCAATGGGGGAAATCAAACAAGACCTCACCACCCAGCTTGAATCAGTCTTTTCGACACTCTGCACCAAACTGCATATCCCTACAAATAACCCTTCTTCTTCCTCACCTCCACATACTGAAGGTGACTATTCCTCTCATTCCCATACCTTGCAGAACCATCACTTTCAACGTGACCTACGCCTTCTGCGGGTGGATGTGACCAAATTTGATGGCTCGGACCCCACTGGTTGGGTCACCCAAATGGAATATTACTTCTCTTTATACAACATTACATATGACTTGGCCAAACTCCGTTATGGTGTTCTCCATCTAGATCAAGAATGTTGGCAATGGAGAAAAACTTCTCGTCAAGGGTATATTGCTTAGACACACTTTGTGGCAGAGAGCTTTATGAACGCCTTGACATTAACACCAACCATTTGGGCCATTTGACAAAGCTGAAACAATTAGGAACAATGGAAGACTTTATAGCTGTCTTTGAGCGCCTAGCTTTTAAAACAGAGGGCATGTTTGATGCCTTTTTCCGAGAGTGTTTTATCAACGAACTAAATGATGAAATTCGGGCCCATGTACTCATGTCTCGGCCTGAGAGTTGGGTGGAGGCTACCAAAAGAGCTAAAGAAGCACAACAGGTTGTATCTGCTCAAAACCGCAAACCCTCCTTTATCCATCTCCATAAACCAATAAATCCCAGTACTCCCTTTGCTCCACTAAAGATCCAAAATTTGACCAGGGCTGAAATGGCTGAACGCCAACTCAAAGGCCTTTGTTATAACTGTGATGACAAATATTTCCCAGGCCACAAGTGTAAAGAACAAAATCTTTTTATGGCCATATCCGAGGAGATTTCGGAAGAAGATGAAGAAACTCCCCCGATGTCTGAGTCACCTGAATCCACTGATATAACCCCTCCCTCAAACCCTCCCAAAGTAGAACTGACATTTCCCTCAATGCTCTCATTGGCTTCTCTGCTCCCCAAACCCTCAAGCTAATCGGTTACATCAAGCATCAGAAGGTCATCATTCTGGTTAATAGTGGTATCACCCATAATTTTATTCATCGCCGCATTTCCCAAGAAACTCATTGTTACATCCATGCCGTCAATAATTTCCAAATCATTATTGCCAATGGTGGTTCCATGAAATGTGGAGGGCATTGTGAAAATGTGCGTCTCCAAATTGGTGACTACCACCTTAAATCCCATATGTTTTCTATCGACATGGGAGGTTGTGACATTGTGTTGGGTGCAGACTGGTTAAGGGCTTTGGGTCCCATTCTCATGGATTTTAAAGACTTAACCATGCAATTCGACCAGGAGGGCCACCAATATAAGTTCCAAGGCATCATCGTCGGTTCACCTGAGATCATTAGTTCTCATCGCATGGAAATGCTGTTAAAAAAGGGTCATTTTGGTGTTATCACCCAACTCCATGCCATACAAGAAACAAAGACACCCTCGGTACCGCAAGACGTCCAAGCCATCATTTCTAAACATCAATTGGTATTTTTCACTCCCTAAGGCCTCCCTCCTTCACGTGGTGTTCATGATCATTCCATTCCCCTTGTACCCGAAAGCCTTCCTTCCAATATCCGTCCGTATTGTCACCCCTTTTCCCAAAAAAATGAAATTGCGAAAATGGTCCAGGAACTCCTTAATGCAGGTGTTATCTGCCCTAGTACGAGCCCCTACTCGTCTCCTGTGGTCATGGTCCTTAAGAAAGAAGGTTCTTGGCGTATGTGTCCTCACTTCCCTGACCTCAACAAGCTTACCATCAAAGACAAATTCCCCATTCCTGTCATTGATGACCTCCTGGATGAATTGACTAGCACCCAATTCTTCACTAAACTGGATCTCCGTTCAGGGTACCACTAGATACGTATGAAAGAGGCAGACATTCCCAAGACTGCCTTTAGAACTCATGAGGACCACTATGGGTTTTTGGTCATGCCCTTTGGCCTGTGTAATGCTCCCTCCACCTTCCAAAGCCTCATGAATCATGTCTTCCATCATTTTCTCTGCCATTTTGTCTTATTTTTCTTTGATGATATCCTCATCTATAGCAAAACCTGGACATACCATCTTGCTCATGTGAATTGAGTTCTCCATCTACGCTCTCAACACCAACTTTTCCTGAAACAGTCTAAATGTGCTTTTAGCGCCTCAGAAGTAGAATACTTGGGTCATCTGATTGGAAAAGATGGCATAATGGTGGATCCTAAAAAGATTGAAGCTATGCAAGACTGGCCTCACCCAAAGACTCTTAAGAGCTTGCGTGGATTTCTAGGCTTAATAGGGTATTATCGCAAGTTTGTTAATAATTATGGGAAGATTGCAACACCTCTCACTGCTCTCCTAAAAAAGAACTCTTTCACTTGGACTCCAGCCGCTGCTCAAGCTTTCCAAACCTTGAATATGGCCATGTGCACCACTCCAGTCCTCGCTCTTCCCAATTTCACAAAGACCTTTGTGTTGGAATGTGATGCCTTAGGGAAAGGAATTGGTGTTGTTCTTATGCAAGAGGGTCGACCTTTGGCCTTTACTGGCAAGAAACTATTTGAAAGAAATCTGGGAAAATCCATCTATGAAAATGAAATGTTGGATATTTTGCATGTCGTGGATCTGTGGCATCCTTATCTATTGGGGCAACGTTTCCAAATTAAGACAGACCATCAAAGCCTCAAGTATTTTCTAGAACAACGCATTTCCTCCCTAGAACAACAAAAATGGGTGACTAAACTCTTTGGATATGATTCTGAGATCATTTATAAGAAAGGAAAAGACAATGTGGTTGCGGATGCACTTTCCCGAAAATATGAAGACGAAGGATCCCTTTTTTCTCTTTCATTCATTGTACCAGATTGGCTCCAAGACGTTCACTAGGAATGGCTACAAGATCCCAAAAGTTTGCAGTTGATCCACTAATTGCAGTCCAAGGCTCCAGCTTCCCCAGGGTACTCTTGGCTCCATGAGGAACTTCGATACAAAGGTCTTTTGTATTTAAGTAAGTAATCAAAGCTTAAATCCACGGTACTTTCTGAGCTTCATGCTACACCCACAACAGGGCACTCTGGGTTCACCAAAACCTATGATAGGGTCAAACGTTCATTTTTATGGGATGGTATGAAACAGGACATTCATAATTTTGTAACTGAATGTGATGTGTGTCAATGCAACAAGGGAGAAACAATGAAATCGCCAAGAACACTACAATTTCTCCCAGTTCCACCTGCTATTTGGAAGGATATCTCTATGGATTTTATTACCGGCTTACCCAAATCGGGAAATAAATCCATCATCATGGTAGTTGTTGATCGTCTTTCCAAGTATGCTCATTTCTGCGCCCTTCAACACCCGTTTACAACATCCACGGTGGCTCAAATCTTCATGGATCAGGTCTTCAAGCTTCATGGCATGCCGCACTCTATTGTTTCTTATCGCGCCCCAACTTTCACAAGCAATTTTTGCCAAGAACTGTTCAAGATACAAGGCACCAAATTGCATCTTAGCACAACTTATCATCCGAGACTGATGGCCAAACAGAAGTTGTCAACAAGTGTTTGGAAACATATTTGAGGTGTTTTTCCTCGGAAAAAAAACATCAGTGGGCTTAATGGTTACCCCTAGCTGAATGGTGGTACAACACTTCATACCATATAGCTACATGCATGACTCCTTTTGAAGCGATATATGGATAGAAGCCACCTTCAATTCTCTCATACTTACCGGGTGCCTCGAAGGTCCAGGTGGTTGACCTAACACTTACAACTCGAGAGGCTATTCTACGTACCCTCAAAGAGAATTTGGTCATGGCACATAATGGCATGAAGCAACAAATAGATCAAGGTCGCTCTGAACATCAATTTGCAGAAGGGGATCAGGTGTTTCTTCCACTGCAACCTTACAAGCAAACTTCCCTCAAGGCTGAGCATTGTCAGAAGCTAGCGCCCAAATTTTATGGTCCTTATACCGTACTCAAGCATGTGGGACAAGTCACCTATCAATTAGCTTTGCCCAACAATTCGAAGCTACATCCTGTTTTTCATGTTTCATGCTTAAAGAAGGTCATTGGAGCTAAGTGCCAAACTCAAACCAACCTTCCAGAGTTCGCTGAAGAAGGATCCATTTGGCTACAGCCAGAAGAAGTTTTGGACCAGCGTGAGCGACGCCTACGTCAGAGTACCATCAAGGAAGTGTTAGTACAGTGGAAATATACAACTCCAGCAGACGCCACTTGGGAACCAACTACCATTCTGCAACAATTTCCTCATCTCAAGCCTTAAGAACAAGGTTGTTTTTAAGGGGGCAGACATGTTAGGGTCCTAACCCGTACATAGGTAGAATAATATATTTGGATATAATAAAGGTCAATATTAATAAGGCATTTCAATAAAATAGAATAAGGCAGATGTAAGAAGACCTAATAGAAGCTTCCGCTTCTAGAAGGATATTCGTCTAGATGCTTCTTTTTAGTATAAATAGGAGTAGAGGGTATGAGAACCCTAGCTTAGATATTATTGTAATAGAGCTCTGCTCAACTGGAGGTTGCCCCCTCGAAGAGGCCTGTGAACATTGCTTTCAGATTCAAAGTGTTATTTCTGTTGTTATTCTTATATCATTTCATTGTTATTGTGGTGAATGTTCTGGTTATATTGCTGTTATTCTGCCATTACTAGCATTTTATTTCAGTTCTGCATACATTTTATATCTGGTATATTACAAAACTAGTATCTAACAGAGCATTGAGGAAGAAGATTTCTCCAATTTCTATAATGATTTCAATATGGTATTTCTGGTATTGGATAGTCAATATTTTCATAGCATTTAACCCTTGTAAATGGTTGGGATCATGTTTGGCGATGTGTAGATTATTTTCTTGTTCATTGGCCACATCTTCAAGTGGAGGAGGAGATGATGTCACTTGTTCTTTTAGAGATTTTATTTCTTGGCGAGCCCAAGAATCAACTTTATATGAATCTTCAGAATTTTCTTCGTATTGATTAAGCTTGAGGCGAAGTTCTGCAAATTCTTTCTTTAGATAAAATACTTCTTTAGCTAAATCAGTCAAAGAAGGATGTTGGAGCTTGGTCTCCTTATTGTGCTTGATAAAAGACTTGGTATTTCTTTCAAATGAAGCATCTAAAAATAAAGGCTTCGTACCTGTTGAAAATGAAACTCTTGGATCATTTTGTTTCTGTTCAGAGGCCATTGTTTTTAAAAAGGATTCTAGAACACCTTTCTTCATTTCCCCTTCTGGTAAAGATTTGATCTGTGCTAGCATTTGATCATCCTAATCACCCGTGTCTTGCCACATACATACTTTTATTTTTTCTTTGTGCTTGGGAGAGTCTAATGTTGAATCAGAACCAGAAGAATTTTCACATAAACAATAGTTAGGATCATTGCAATGGCAATGATGAGCCATGAAAATTTCTTCATTGGATGAAGCATATTCAAATTCTGAAGTGTCTGTTGATTATTAACAACAACCTTCATGGAGAAGATGAACTTCTTCTCTTTTGACAAAAGGATGGTGAGGACATTGGTTTGTGGTATGATAATTTGCTCCACACCTGTTACATTGTGTTCTATTTGTTAATTGTCGCTCAGTTTCTATGATGGCCTTTTGTTGTGATTCTTTGGCCCTTTGTTCAGATATTTTCCCTTTGGAATTTCTTGAAGTTTTTCCCTCTGGGCATGAGCTTGCAATGTGCCTAGATTTACCACATAACCAACATTGTACTTTTTATCTTTCTTGAGCAGAATGTGTTTTTAGTTTTATATCTTCTGGATTAAAGTAGTGAGTTCTTTGTGTATACCTGAATTTTCTGGCTGGATTCCATCTATCTTTCGTTGTCTTCATATTGTGCTGGTGCTTATTTTCTTTCTTTCTCCGCTTGACAGGGTCAGCTAGATATATTCCATATTTTTCACAGATAGATTTACTATCCGGTAGATGAGACAATTTCTGGATAGACTTGTGGACTTTCATATTTGTACATAATCCTATCAAGTCTTTGGTGACGAGTGAGTAAATTTCACCCCAAGTATACATTTCATAAAGTAGTTTGAAGATTTCTTGCATTTTGAGATATTCAACAAATTTGCTAGGGATGGAGGCAAGGTATACTTGTTTCCACAAAAGATTTTGGCTATCTTTTACTTCATATATCCTTTGGGTCCATTCTTTGTGGAATTATTCATATTCAGACATCTTTCTACATTTGATATTCATTAATATCAGTTCATGTTTGTCAGGAATTTCTTCTTCTGTCCCACACCAGTGTTCTAAGATTAGTGTGGTAAGGGCTCCAATCATATTACTCTGTGGTGTTCCATTAATGTGATAAAATACATCTCCTTGGTCATCTTTGAGTACTTTTGCTTCCATTTTTGCTATCATTATTGGAGATGAAATAATTTCCCACCATTTACTCAAAGTTCCCGTGAAACATTGGATCAAAGATTTGCATGCCTCTATTTCATTTTTTCCTTTCATACACATTCTGTCAAGAAATTGGTGAATTTGGTCAACTGACATACCATCTATATTCCATTCGAGAAACCATTTTTTACCAAATGACTGTGAATCAATCATTTTTCCTTTTCCAAGAAGATCAGGTGCTGGTGGTATGCTCATATGATGAGATATATTTTCATATGAAGGGCGTTGGATGGAGACTAGGGAAATATTTGGATTGGTAGAGGAACGGGGATCAACTTCTTCTGTCGGAAAATGAGATGGGAATTTTTTCTGAATTTCTTTTTCTTCTGGGATATATACAGGAGAAATGATAGATATGGGTGTGTGGGGAAGAATAAAAGACCGAGGAATTGTTTTATTTGGATGAGTATCTTTTTCTTGTATTTTTAAGAGAATTTTACCCACTACTGAAAAAGATTCTTCTAATCCTTCCATTAATTCCTCATGATTTTTAGCAGAATCGTTAGTTTTCTGCTTTACTAACTCTTGTTTTTTTTCAAGATAATCAATAATGTCTGCTGCTCTGTTGTTTAATTGGTTTACAGACTGGAAGATTGTGTTTGTAGAAACTTGTAGATCTCTGATTTGTCCTTTTCGGGCATAATCATTTGTTACAAAAGTGTGAGTAGCCATTCCTCTTAAGGCTGTATTAGTCCAGTTGTGTATGTATACAACCTGAGTGGTCCTAATGGTTAAGAACATGTGTTTCCTCCTAAGAGGTCACAAGTTCAAATCAAAAAGGGGGTAGGGTTTGTATACCTCTATAGAATTTACCAGTCAAATCGTTGTGCAGAGGAGATCTCATATACCAATTTCATGTCTGGCTGGATCGTGACCTTAAAATTAGATTATTATTATTATTATTGTTATTATTATTTTAATTTATACTGGGAAATTTTGTATTAAGTAAAGGTTGGAGTTGGGTTTGCAATAAAAGTACATAGAGATTCAAAATTTACAAAATTTCAGCCTACAAAAGTCATGATTAGTTTGTAATTTGACTATTACTATCCAAACCCAAGATAATTTGAATAAGGGTGTAACATACAAGAAGATTGACAGTAAATACTTCTACAAAGACCCCTAGAATAAATCATAGGAGGCACTGCATCACTCAATAATAAATAGTAGACACATCCTTCATACTCAAATTATCCATTGTCGCTACATATGCTGGAGACATCAAGTCAAAAACTTGATTGGTGAGAACACAAGAGAGGATCTCTTTAGCTCCTATAGACTTAGTTGAAGAGCTTCTAGAGTGGGAAAATTGATCATGTACCTCTTCTAATTGCATTCTAATGACATTACATTAATCTTGAAGCTATTGGAGGGATTTCCCGTGCTAGACAATAAGTTTAAGGGCATATATGACTTGGGATGAAAGGGTTCTCAAACGAGCTTGCATATCTTGTACAAATGTCTCGAAATCATCAACATATTTTTCTATCTAAATAAATCGTTGCCCCGAACATAAAAATTTATGATGCTCCATAGAGCATAGGCAAACACTTGAAGTAAGAAGCACTGGGAGGCTGTGAACTTTGAAAGGGGAGAAAAATGACATGACTTCCAGGATGAATGTGGAGAGAGAGAGGAACAAAACAAGCTAGGATAGCTCATGTGCACAAACAATCAAGGTCATTACTATCCATCCCATCCAAAAGAGAACCATCATACCCTGATTATTATTGGGGATAATAGATGTTGCTATCCCATATAAACTAGCCAACATGCGTGAAGAGTGAATAAGTCTAGAGGATGGATGGGCGAAATTAAATTGAGGTGATGAGAGGTCCCTTCAATGCATGGACTAGAGTTAACGGATGGTGGGTGAGAAATGAACAAGGTTGATGGACATTTAAAAGGAGGGGGATGCCAAGTAATGGGTCTATAACCCATAGTCCAATTAATCATAATATCCCCAATTTTGTTGGTGGTGCCTAATTTTTCTTGTTGATCCGCTAGGGAATTGAGTTGGCGGAGAATGCGTTGTGGTTCAACAGTCTTAAATTCCCAAAGAACACTTTGTATACTGAAAAAAATTGAGATTAACCGAGTGTTTCGTGGGAGAGTTCCAAGGCGTAGGTGCCTGATAATATTCTTGAATCCCCTAGGATGGTGATTTTGCGTATGCCATGTATGTTATCTATGGAAAGTACTTGAAAAAAGGCATAATCCTCAGCCTGGTTGTTAGTGTCCAAGCCTAGGTTCCAAGAGTAAGTTCAACTTGTCCTCCAGGGCCAAAAAGAACCCCTTCTGCTCCTGCCACCTTGGGGTTTTGCTTGGATGCACCATCAAAGCAAAGGCTGTGGTGATATTGAGAATGAAGCCAAAGCAGAAACTCAAAAAGGGTAAGTTCAACAATCTCAAAGTCTTAGATAACGCTTTGTATTT
The DNA here is from genome assembly GCA_009831015.1 of Picea engelmannii. NCBI lineage: Eukaryota > Viridiplantae > Streptophyta > Pinopsida > Pinales > Pinaceae > Picea > Picea engelmannii. Next base: position 48,021 of record ML800357.1, on the reverse strand, counting down.
TGAAAAAATCGAGCTTAACTGAGCGTTTCGTGGGAGAGTGTCAAGGCAGAGGTGCGTGATAATATTATTGATTCCCCTAGGATGGTGATTTTGCGTATTCCATGTGTGTTAGCTATGGAAATTCCTTGAAACAAGGCATAAGCCTCAAATTGGTTGTTAGTGGCCATGCATGGGTTCCAAGAGTAAGTTCAACTTGTACTCCAGGGCCAAAAACAACCCCGCCTACTCCTGCCACCTCAAGGTTTTGCTTGGATGCACCATCAAATCAAAGGGTGTGGTGATCTCGAGAATGAAGCCAAAGTAGGAACTCAAAAGGGGTAATATGAAGTTGTCAGGGTGCTTTGGGACGAGGTTGAGAAAAGAGGGTCACATGGAGAAAGACAAAGAAACCAAAGGGATTCTCCATGGTCAATATTTTGGGGGGAGTATATGATGATACCACAAGAATTAAAGTGTTCCAAAAGAAGTCCTAAGGCCTTGACTACCACAAATTCCCAAGGACACATAGTATCTCGGAAGAGACCTTGGTTTCTGGCCAACTAGTTTTTCTAGCAAACAAATTTGGGTAGGGAAGACTAGGCACGTTTGAATATAGGTTTATTACAAAAGGACCACAAATAGGGGGATTTACAATGGCCTCATAAGTGCGCTAATGAAGAAGGCCACCTTACTCTATGTATGATTTCTTAAAGGGTGTGTTCCAAACTTCCCAGGAAAATTCACATTTCAGAAAGAGATGAGAAGAAGACTCAGAAGCAGTACAACAAAGCACACAATTGGTAGGGCCTTGTATGCCCCTTTTTATCATTTTTTTCCCTGTTAGGATCTTTGTAAGGTACCAGAATAAACATGATTTTTTATGACAAGTATCAGCAGAAAGAACAAAATATAGAGAACAATAACACATTCCTTTATTTATAGAAATCCAAGTTCACTTACCTATTTGAGGCAATAACCTCTAAAAGAGTAGAGATCAATTAGAAAATAATTCTCAAGACAAAAATCTTCCATGATTTCTACTCATATTTATACTATTTCAATATTTTAGAGAAAAGTCTAGAGGAAGATATTTCTAGAAGCAGAACCTTCTATTAATTCTTTGTTTTTTCATGTGGTTTGCAACACTAGATATTGGTGCTCGCTACGTCCATGAAAAACTCCCCCAAAATCCGCGAGAGAACATAGGAAGGTCGAGTATTTTCAAAATATTGGGGGCTCAACAAAAATAACATCTTATAGAACCATTTAAGGTTACAATATGCCACTCAAAAGGAATTGAACATGGGTGGGGAGGGTGTAATACCCTTAGGCCGAACCCCAACTGTAAATGTAAATGAAAATGTGCTTAAGTTGGTGAGTTGTTTGATATCATTTTTTGTATGAACCTTCCTTGGTATAGTTCGCACATGTACTGTGCACTAAAATGATGAAGTGTGCACATTCTAGGATAACACACACATTGTGTATATGTTGTGTTTTATAGGCTGGTGAGTTAGTTATTATAAGTTATGAGGCTTATGTGTGGAATTAGGCCAGAGAGCCTAGATGCTAAAGGCCAATGAACCTATTTTTTTATATGTTTTATTATTAATATAATACATCGTTGCATGTAGACTGACCACAATAAAAGAGTATGGGGGACTAAACTCCACAAGTTAGGGAGATGGGGGATAAAAATTAAGGATAAGGGGATAAGCTAGGGAGCTTAAGCCAAAAAATAATATTATATTAATATTCCTTAAAGTATAAAGTATGGATAATTATTTTATTATAAGCTCTAAGGATGGGGACAAGTGGACCAAAGTAGCTCCTAACATGAAAAGTGTCAAGTTGGGAATATGCATACATATAGTTTGGACTTAGTTCATTTTCCCATTCATTAATCCATTGCATCATCATTCATTCACTCATTTAGTTGTCCTTCTTACCTTTCTGTTACTACCACTGTACATGTACTCGTACCCATATCCATACCAGTACTCGTACTTGTACTTGGTTATCTTAGGAGCTGGACTGAAGAAGCTGGCTGTCAAGCCCGTGAACAAATCTCTCTAGGTGAGAATTGTTAGGAATTGATTTTCGAAGGTGTTAAATTGCAGCTACAAGGCTCTGAGACTTCCTGTTTGGCCTGTTGCTGAAGCTCAAAAATGAAGTGGGCTAGCCGAAGGACTGTTGAGAAGAGAAGGGGCACACTTCCTGGGGTGGGACATACATGTGGGGAATGAGGGACTGTAGGCTGTTAGTTTGAGTTGGCACATGTGACAAAGTCTTTCCTGTTGTCTGAGATACATTATCCTGGTTAGGAATCTCTTTACCCGGGTGGAGTTTAGTCCCAACTCGGGGGTGACCCATTGCTGAGAGTGATGAGCAATGTGGTCTAAGGTTTGGAGGTTTGTGGAAGGTATGCACGTAGTTGGTGATATTTTTACCAAGATAAGTGTCCATTTTTTGTTAAATTACATGTTGCATTATTATGTATGCATTTATTTTTATGGGTTTTTCTTGTCTGTGGTTTATACCCGTCTTTAAATTTATGGGTATTGCATGTCTATGCTATATGTATATGTTTACTGTTATTTCCATATGAATATGTGCATTTATAGAATGTATTTGTATATTTTAAGTTTTATATATAAATTTCTGCAAGAGTTTCTGTGTGCATATGTTTTAATTTGCATACAATTCAAATTTTTTTACGTGGCATAGCCTAGTTGGATGCTGGGGATGTTACAATATGGTATTAGAGCATGAAATCTTTTCGGTGGCATGACCCCGCCTGGGTGGCTCGATATATTACATGGGGTAACAATTATTCCTCCCAACCACCTGTTGACAGGCGAAATTAACCGCTCGTCAACTGAAGGAGTGAATCCAGTCTGGGGTTGTCTAAATAACCCAAGCCGTTTGGATTAATCCACTCCGACGGGTTTAGCGGCTTCTTTATCCGATCTAAGTCCTAGGAAAACGAAAGAAAAACTAAGCTAAAGAAACTAATCTAAATGAAAAACAACTTCTGCAAACTATATACAGGTCTGATATATATTCGCAGTTCGCCACTTAATATTAATGAAATAATAATCCTACTTATTAAATGTACAGTGTATTAATATATTAAATCTCTGTTACCTATACAATATTTATAGAATACAAATTTTGATCGAAATCTGCAAAATAATATGTGAATTGTCTTATGACAGTGAAGCTAGTATTTTTGGATTTTTATAACTTTTATAAACAGGAAAAGAAATGACAGCTATCTAACTAAGGAATAAAAATAACAATCTGTATTGTATATCTATCTAAACTATAGAGAACTTTTATATTAATTAAACTATTAAAATAAAATAACAAACTGACCTGAAATTATCGTCTCCTACTTGTCCTATACGTAGGCATCTACGTTCACTGTTCGATGAGGCCAACCCGCACTGGATTTTACAATACTTCGCGTAAACACGAAGAAACAATGTTTTTGAATGCTAACGATAGAACAAGTAAATGATGTAGCAACAACAATTTTATAGTTTACAGATAATACATCAAGATAAATCTTACTGCAAAGATTTGTACATAACTTCTCATTTAACAAAGAAGATTAACCTTCTGTTCATTAAATTAAAACAAGATAATTGTTGTATGTAAAATGAGAGACATCAAATATGGACACTATTTAAATCGCATCACATCAACTTGTAACAAATTTTGATATCTAAATTAGTTAATAATTTGATTACAAATTGAAATGAACAAAACTTGAAATAAAAGTATGATATATTGAAATCTAAAGCCGTACAAACATCCACTTTCATTCCAGTTTAAATAATCATCAATCCATAGTCTCTACTCCCAAGCAACGATGGTTTGTTTACAAAAAATAATAGGTATATAAAGGCCACAAGATGAAAACATTCCTTGTGGAAATTATCAAAACTGTTTGCAAAAATATGGGAACAATCTCCCAAATTCCTATTTCTATCTAAGACTAACAACCTAATCCAAAACTGTGTAAAAAAACATGTTAAAAAATGCCACTATCGATCCAAATCCTCTTTGAAATTCATGTGTACCTATAGATACACAAAAATACACGATTTCAGATTGTGTTTAGTTGTAAAATCAACAAAAACTCAAATTTTATGACTAGCTACAGAATCTCACGATTCTGTAGCTAGTTATTATTTACAAACATAATCGTATTGTATCAATTCCATCATAACAGAAATAGATACGATAAATAAACAAATCGTTTATGCTAATTCAAAACAAACAAAATCATTCTAAAATCATTGTTGAACTATCATACCGTGGTTTCAGAGATACGATTCGATCAAACTATTTTTGAATTAACTATGGCAGTGGTCTCCTCTACATTTTTGAAAATGACAGAGTCTGTGGTCTTTTGCCTTTTATCATTAGCTTGCAGTTTGTCATTTTCCTTGGTTAACACATTTACTCGGTCCTCTAAGGATTTGATTCGGGATTGGAGCAGAGGGACATCTGTATAATATCGGTCGAGCCAAGAGTTGCATTCATTGCACTATGGTTGATCAGGTCGTGTAATTACAAGTGAAGAATATCTTAATTTACCAGCAGTTCTATTGCCGAGCTTGATCCCGAGGAAGTTAGGGTCATCTTTAAGGCATGGTGGGAGGTTTGTCACATAGTCATAAGGCTTGACTAAACAGAGGCCGTGTGAGTAACGGTACTCCTCGGTTAGAAACTGCTCGATTTCGGAATTAAAATCTTCACTCAATAAAATTGGTTTATGATCTGAGTTTTGTTTAGGTTTATTGCGAGCACACCTTGATACCCAGCGTGTAGCCTTCTTACCCTTGTGATTGACATTATTATTACCCTTACCCTTTTTCTTTGCAGACCTCTTGACAGGCTTAGCATTGTCTTTTAGGCATGAATCAGTCAAGGTGTTGGGTAGGTTATCGTTCGGGTAGGTCGAGGGTTCAACAACAGGTAAGAGTGTAGGAGGGGGCACGATAGGCCCGACAAGGGTTTCTGTGACCACGGTTTTGTCAACTTGACCAATTTCAGGACTGACAAAGCCATTCCTAAACAAGAAAGATTCTCAACAGTCGCCACTCAACCTTAAATGATGGACTATGACAATTTTAATTAAACAGTGGTGGAAGAGGCTGGAGTCAGCCTTCTCCCTCTTGAATCGTTTAGCCATTTTATACAAACTGCGAAGGAGGAAATGTGGCATATTTAAAGGAAAATCTATGAAACTCATAAGCAACCGTAAGTGGTATAGGAAAACTAAACCATATCTACCTTCGCATGTAATGAATTTCTTAATAATGGCCAACAAATCATGCCACCTAGACTTAAGAGCTGTGACTGGCTTACCTTTGTCACAACTGTTGATTTTCCTTGAGGTAAATAGTAGCGGCCATGGCACTTCATCAACCTTCAAATTCTTAAACCATTTTTTCCCTCCGGCTGGTAGACCAGTGGCTGAGCTGAGGAAATCCTCGTTCAACTCGAGTTGGATGTCCCCAACTTTGGCCCTGCATCCATTGAATGTGAGTGCAAATTGTTGAGCGATGAGGTTGAAACCCTCGAACTTCTCAATAAAAACCAACCAACCATTCCTCTCTAGGTTCTCTCGGGCATTATCAAATAACAACAAAGTTTGGACGTCGTTGGGTTCGATTCGCACTACAGGAGCCATAGCAGATAGCACACGGTCAACAGGGTAATCGGTGAGGGGGTTTGACAGGGTAGACACAGAACCATTTTCCCGCAAGTTTTCCCAAAACAAGCAGAGGCAGCCCGAAATGCAAGGCAGGACGTTAATTCTTATGCGTGTGAGGGTGGTGTAGTAATTTGGGACCATGCAAAACTATTATGTCCGCTGTACAATCGACAATTCCTTGGTAAAGAGTTTCATTCAAATCACAATGGTGTATATCAAAAGCATTGTAAACAACGAGGCAAATGGATTATCACATAACCATTGAAAACCATGAAATACATAACCAAAACTTGATCTGAATGTTAAATAAACAATGGAATTTGTATGATTTAAAAGAAACCAATATGTCGAACATTTCACCAATGATCCGACCCCAAAATTAATGTGTTGTATAAAACCATTGCACCAAGGATTTGATCAAAGACACCAAAATATCATATAACCATTGCATCAACGAATTTATAAATCAAAACCATATTGACGATGGTCAAATGCAAAGTAAGTGGTGGTTTGGTGTTTTGATAAATGTGTGACCAGTGGTGAGTTGGAGGTAAAAGAGTTACGACCACATAATCAAATAGGTTCATAACAATAAAAGAGATCATTTTAATACTATCAACATGAATCCCAACTGTAGGTTTTCACGCTTGCAGTCATGAAAATGAAAATGAGAAGCAGATATGCGAAAGAAAAGATAATAATGTCGTTTTCTTTAAAAAATGCGATGAGTAATGCGGGTTAAAAATCCTTGTGTAGGCAACTTGTAAGGAAAAGATAGGAATAAAAATGGCTGCCAATAATGGCGACACACTGGTAGAAGCAGTTATCTATGCCAAACGAACAAGTCCAGATTAAGATAATGAGAATAATTCTAACTCAAAAACAACCAGAAAATTGTTTAAACATCGTCATCAATCATAAAAATTCCAGCTAGTTATTTTAAAATATGAAAACTGATAACAGTCTTAATAAAAGAGAGTCACGATATTAAGGATAAAATCTTCAATATTGTTGATAGAGCCACTACTGCCAGCAGGTGTCCATAGCCTCGATAGGGTTGCCATTTAACTGTTAGAAATACAGGACCGCAGAGCAATAAAATAAAACAAATGCAGAAACAAAACACAGAAGACACACAATACAAGAGAGACACAGATTTAAGTGGTTCACCCAGTGTGGGCTACGCCCACCAGAGAAATTGCCAGGTCCTTCCTTTATTATTATCCAACAAATGAAGGGATACAACCTACATCAAAACCCGCTGTAACTTCCTCTAATTTCTCTCACAGTCTCCTCTCTCAGAATACAATATTCACCATCATCCATAGCCACAATACATTTCCCTCATAAAAGAGGGTTGCCTTCTAGGGCAAAAAAACCTAACATAATCTCTACCGTTAGATCTGCGACCTTATAATGAATGGTCCAGATTTACAATGAAATTACAATATACATACTTCTGCACTCCCCTGCGTGGAAGAGTGTACATACTTCTGGGGTGTAAATACTTCATGGGGTATAAACACGGCTGAAAGCAAGGACCTCTGAATTAGGAAGATAATCAGGCTCCATAACCAACAATCTCCCACTTGGAGACTGATCTCAACAACTCCACCACTGGTGTATATGATGGACTCTGAACCTTCTTGGACCTGACAAATTTTTCATCTTCATCTTCATTCTTGAAGACCAACTGAAACTGAGCAAGAACTCAGTTTCTCCCTGGTTACTCCCTTTGTTAACATGTCTGCAGGATTCTGGTTAGTGTGTATCTTTTCCAACTTCAATTGTCCATCTTCCAAGGCGGATCGTATGAAGTGGTACCTCAACTGTATATGCTTAGTCTTCGAATGGAAGGCTGAGTTCTTTGCAAGGTGAATGGCACTCTGACTGTCACAGTACAACTTTCTGTTCTCCTGCTTCTTTCCCAATTCCTCCATAAACCTTTGTAACCAAATCATTTCTTTACTAGCCTCTGTAGCAGAAACATACTCTGCCTCCATTGTTGAAAGTGCAACAACCTTTTGCAGTTTTGAAATCCAACTTACTGATGTTCCACCTATAGTAAAAACATACCCTGTGGTGCTCCTCCTGCTGTCTTTATCACCTACCATATCTGAATCAACATATCCCTGTAGAAAAGTGTCTGAACATCCAAAACATAATGCATGTGTAGTAGTACCTCTCAAATACCTGAGAATCCACTTTACTGCCTCCCAATGTTCTTTACCTGGATTGTTCATATACCTGCTC
>ML800357.1:15301-38589 GCA_009831015.1 Picea engelmannii | reverse complement strand
TGTCCATTCCTCCTTTGGAATTCTACCATCCAAAGAGCTTGAAGGTCCTCTGTTTATTAAGTAAACAACAATATCTACAACATCTGCCCAAAACTGTAAGGGCAAACCAGCATGCAATCTCATACTCCTTGCACGCTCCATGAGAACAAGGCATGCAACACAAGGCATGAGCATATCTAAAAGGTGTATGCCAGTAATAACCTACTCTTAATACTTTATGGGCAGTGGTATCCCTACCAAAATTCCCACCGGATTCTCCTGCATGCAATTCAAGTAAGACCTTTTCTGCTTCATCTTTTTCAAGATAACGCATTAGTACTCCATCAAAATTTTGACAAAATAGAATACCATTAATCAACTGAAAGGAGACAAATTTTAATCTTAGATAGAGACTCTCCCTTCTTTCTCGTCTATGGCATAGAAACAATTATGCCACCACATATTCTTCTTCCCTCACTGTAGCTATGACATAAAATACAAGAAGAGAACTGCCCCCCTTTGGAGAATTGAATTAACTCTTTAATAAAACTAGAAGAGGTAAGGGCTCAAGCAAAATGGAAGTTGGATCAGCATCAACTTGTGGTTAAAAGATGGTTTGATTCCAACTCTGCCTCTGACAGTAACTTTGAAGTAGGTGACCTTGTCCTAAAATGGGACAAACCACATGAGGGAAAGGGAGAGCATACAAAGTATCAGAACTTATGGCTAGGACCGTTTTTAATTGCCGAGAAACTGGGTCCCAGCTCTTTCAGATTACAGAGTCTAGAGGGATAGCCAGACACCTATCCGGTGAATGGACAAGCTCTAAAAAAGTATTTTTCTTAAGGACAACCCTATGTACACTTTGTAAATATTTTTCCTTTGTTTGTTTTTCATTTTCTTTTGTTGTTTTGGTTTTGATTTCTCCCTTACGCTTATCAGTTTTTACTTTTGAAATACACATACCTGCATTATGAACTGTTCAGACAAAGAAAACATAAAATTTTTCCTCTGAAATGACTGCTGAAAGATTGTCTAAACATCAATTATGATATGCTTTTGAAATTTACAGCCATGTTAAAGAAAGCCCGTTGTTTGAAAGGAGTTTATTGATTTCAATCTGTAATTGAATCTTGTCACGATCATCCATTTTTTTTTTCTTACGTTGTCCCTGTTCCTTGAGGGAATAACTCAGAAGATGTCTCCCTACCTTCGAAGGTTGGTTTATTAATAAACTATCTCTAGATCTTAATGAAGGGCAGTTTAATTTTTTTTTTCAAGGTCTGTAATTTATTAAAATATGTCCAAAATATCATAATTTTCAGCGTCACCCCGGTCAATTAAATATCTTTAAAAAACCAAATAAAGAGCTGTAGGAAGTGCTTGTAAACCTGTCGGGATATTGAACATGTCTGCTGGTATTGGGTAAATGCATGCATGACGCCAAGATAACTTCGCCAGGGTACTGAACATGCCCGCTGGCAGCGAAGCAATGTCGGGTATATGAAAATTTGCAATTATGGAACCTCTTGACCTTAAAACGTCCTTTATTCTGATCTGGAACTTCCTGGTAGGATACAGATATCAGAGTGGGTTAAATGGAAACCCTGTCGAGGCTATGGATGCCTGCTGGAAGTAGTGGCTCTGTCAACAGTATTGAAGATTTTATCCTTAATATCGTGACTCGCTTTTATTAAGATTGTTATCAATTTTCATCTTTTAAAATAACCAGCTGGAATTTTTATGATTGATGATGATGTTTAAACAATTTTCTGGTTGTTTTTGAGTTAGAATTATTCTCATTATCTTAATCTGGACTTGTTCGTTTGGCAGAGATAACTGCTTCTACCAGTGTGTCGCCATTGTTGGCAGCCATTTTCATTCCTATATTTTCCTTACAATATGCCTACACAAGGGTTTTTAACCCGCATTACTCATTGCATTTTTTAAAGAAAACGACACTATTATCTTTGCTTTCGCATATCTGCTTCTCGTTTTCATTTTCACGACTACAAGCGTGAAAACCTACAGTTGGGATTCATGTTGATGGCATTAAAATGATCTTTTTGATTGTTATGAACCTATTTGATTATGTGGTCGTAACGCCTTTACCTCCAACTCACCACTGGTCACACATTTATCAAAACACCAAACCACCACTTACTTTGCATTCAACCACCGTCAATATGGTTTCAATTTATAAATTCGTTGATGCAATGGTTATATGATATTTTGGTGTCTTTGATCAAATCCTTGGTGTAAAGGTTTTATATAATAGATTAATTTTGGGGTCGGATCGTTGGTGAAATGTTCGACATATTGGTTTCTTTTAAATCATACAAATGCCATTGTTTATTTAACATTCACATCAAGTTTTGGTTATGTATTTCATGGTTTTCAATGGTTATGTGATAATACATTTGACTCGTTGTTTACAATGCTTTTGATATACACCATTGTGCTTTGAATGAAACTCTTTACCAAGGTGTCGTCGATTGTACAACTGACATGATAGTTTTGCATGGTCCCAAATTACTACACCACCCTCGCATGCATAAGCATTAACATTCTGCCTTGCATTTCGGGCTTCCTCTGCTTGTTTTGGGAAAACCTGCGGGAAAATGGTTCCGTGTCTTCCCTGGCAAACCCCCTCACCGATTACATTGTTGACCGTGTGCTATCTACTATGGCTCCTGTAGTGCAAATCGAACCCAACGGCGTCCAAACTTTGTTGTTATTTGATAAATCCCGAGAGGACCTAGAGAGGAATGGTTGGTTGGTTTTTATTGAGAAGTTCAAGGGTTTCAACCTCGCAGTCGCTCAACAATTTGCACCCACATTCGATGGATGTAGGGCCAAATTTGGGGACATCCAACTCGAGTTGAACGAGGATTTCCTTAGCTCAGCCACTGGTCTGCCAGCCGAAGGGAAAAAATGGTTTAAGAATTCGAAGGTTGATGAAGTGCCATGGCCGCTCCTGTTTACCTCAAGGAAAATTAACAGTTGTGACAAAGGTATGTCGGTCACAGCTCTTAAGTCTAGGTGGCATGATTTGTTGGCCATTATTAAGAAATTCATTACATGCGAAGGTAGATACGGTTTAGTTTTCCTATACCACCTATGACTGCTTATGAATTTCATATATTTTCCTTTAAATATGCTACATTTCATCCTTCGCAGTTTGTATAAAATGGCTAAACGATTCAAGAGGGAGAAGGCCGACTCCAGCCTCTTCCACCAATGTTTAATTAAAATTGTCATAGTCCATCATTTAAGGTTGAGTGGCGACTATTGGGAAGCTTTCTTGTCCAGGAATGGCTTTGCCAGTCCTGAAATTGGTCAAGTTGACAAAACCGTGGTCACAGAAACCCTTGTTGCGCTTGTCGTGCCCCCTCCTACACTCTTACTCGTTGTTGAACTCTCAACCTACTCGAACGATAACCTACCCGACACCTTGCCTGATTCATGCCTAAAAGACAATGCTAAGCCTGTCAAGAGGTTTACAAATAAAAAGGGTAAGGGTAATAATAATGTCAATCGCAAGTTAAGAAGGTTGCACGCTGGGTATCAAGGTGTGCTCGCAATAAACCTAAACAAAACTTAGATCAGAAACCAATTTTATTGAGTGAAGATTCTGATTCCGAAATCAAGCAGTTTCTAACTGAGGAGTACCCTTACTCACACAACCTCTGTTCAGTGAAGATGACCCTAACTTCCCCGGGATCAAGCTCGATAGTGGAACTACTAGTAAATTAAGAGATTCTTCACTTGTAATTACACGACCTGATCAACCACAGTGCAATGAATGCAGCTCTTGGCTCGACCAATATTATACAGATGTCCCTCTTCTCCAATCCCGAATCAAATCCTTAGAGGACCGAGTAAATGTGTTAACCAAGGAAAATGATAGACTGCAAGCTAATGATAAAAGGCAAAAGACCACAGGCTCTGTCGTTTTAAAAAATGTATAGGCAGCCACTGCCATTGTTAATTCAAAAATAGCTTGATCGAATCGTATCCCTGAAACTAAGGTATGATAGTTCACCAATGATTTTAGAATGATTTTGTTTGTTTTGAATTAGCATAAATGATTTGTTTGTTTATCATATCTATTTTTGTTATGATGGAATTGATACAATACGATTATGTTTGTAAATAATAACTAGCTACAGGGCAATGCCTCTACCTAGTACTTTGCCCAGCAGCCCCATACCATCGTGTCATGGGAGAAGTTTGAATCCTGCTTTCTTGAGAAGTTTGGAGACGATAAGTCCCCAGAAGTTCTAGTCATTGAGATTTCTAGTTTAAGAATGAACCCCAAAGAGAAAATCAAATACTTTAACCAAATATTCTTAACACTAAAGAATCGAATCCCTACAGATTCGATGCCTGCTGAAAATCTTATCATAGCATATTATATGAAAGCCTTACATCAAAGTATAGCCATTTGGGTAAAGAGATCCAAGAAAGCCACGTTGTTAGAAGCCTTCGAAGAGGCCAGTCAGATTGAGAAAGACATCCTCAGCTTGAAAGACACTACTAGCAACGAAATTAGACTAGTTCATCTTCCAAAAAGAAAATCGAAATCCTCCCTAGACCTGCCCAAAACAAAATGCAACCTGAAAGCTCAGATTTAGAAAACTTAACAAAAGTCGTTCAAAACCTGTCAAATCAAGTTATAGATTTGAAAAGGACGGCCGAAGAAGCTTCTTCGAGCAAAGGGCCTTACAAACCCCCGTTTAGGAAGCCTTTTCCCACCAACTGACCTAATTCAAATACCGATGGCCTAAATCTAGAAAGCCTGCAATTCGCTATTCAAACGATTTTAGAAGCCCAGGATAACTTGATGCCTCCTGAGATTCCTGAGGAAGTAGTTGAACAAGAGACAGTTGAAGAAGATGAATCTTCTCCAAACATTTTTGGACACTGCTCGGATAGCATTTTTCAAGCTAATTTCGAGACAGTACATCCCTACAATACTAGGAGTATGACAACAAACAAACCTTCTTCTGAAAACACTACAACTTTACCCCCAAAACAGTCTAGATCAACTGAGAGTAAATAGAGTCATGTAAACCCAAACTTAGATAATGATTTAGTTGAAGATCTAAAAAAGTTAAGGGCTAACATTTTTGTTTATGAATTATTAAAATTTTTGTTTCTGCTACAAAAAATGTTACAGAATATCACAGAGAATAGCAAAAACGGTAATCCAAGCAGTAACAAAGTTTTTCAGAATAACCCAAAAGTTCCTCAGAAGGCCTCCGCTAAGAACAATTTTGATCCTCACGAGAAGAGAGACCTTCTTGTAAATAATGTAACAAATGTAGATAAATTAGCTTTAGAGGCTGCGAGTAAAAAACCACAAGCTTCCACCATTAGTACTCGTAGAAATGTACCTCCATTTTTGTTAACTTTTGAAATCTTTAATAGGAACGTGCACAATTGTATGGTAGACTCAGGAGTGTCATCCAATGTAATGCCATGGTCTATGTGTCAGAAGATTAATGCTGAAGTTGAACCATCCACCTTAAAGATCATCCAACTTGATCAAACTAGTGTTAAGTTTATAGGCGAACTAAGGAATGTGCTTATAAGATTATCATCTAACCCCAAAGTTCATCAAGTGATTGATATTAGTGTTGTGGATATTCCATAAGTTTATGGTTTGTTTTTAAGTAGACACTGGTCAGAGCAGCTACATGGCTATTTCACGACAGATTGGTCTCACTTGTGGCTGCCCGAGAACGGAAAGCCCAACAAAATCAAGGTAAATTGTGAATGTTACCTAAAGTTCACAGTGACAGATTTAAATGATCCCAATGAACCATTTACACCTTCTACTAATTCACCCGAAATACAAGGGATGGATACTTTTTTTGGAAATTTCATGGCCGAGACTTCAACTATCACTAACCCGGAACAACAGTTCGAGATTGTGGCATATATGCAGCCAACAGTTTATACCCAATGGTTTCATGCACCCGACAAAAATCAAATATGGTCTCTTTACTTTGATGGGTCAAAGTCCAAGGAAGGAGCTGGTGCGAGCTGCGTTATTATTGATCCAGCAGGTAACAAAACCCTGATTGCATGCAAATTAGAGTTTGAATGTACAAACAACACAACAGAATATGAGGCTTTATTGCAAGGCCTCAGGAAAGCATTAGATATGAACATTCAAAATTTGACTGTCTTTGGCGATTCGGAAATCGTGGTTAGACAGGTAAGAGATTATATCCATTGTTTTTCTCCGCATCTTAAAAGCTACCCATCTGAGGTATGGAATTTGATGAATAAGTTTTCTACTTTTAACATAAATTTTATTTCTAGATTGAATAATTCGAAAGCCGATTTATTAGCTAACGTAGCTTCGAAACTCTTTCCTGTAGAAGGCTTGTCACCGAATGCATTCTCTGTTGAATTGTTGTTCAGGCCATCCATTCCCGACAACATCATGAATTGGAGAGTCTTTGACGACGATCAACAAATTATTAGTTTCCTGCATATGGAAGAAACTTTCCAAGGCGCAGTGATCGACGAATGCACTCATGACAAGAATCTTCACGATTTCACGGTAATACCAGATCCTAGATCTCCTGAATCTTCATCGGACATGGTAAATTCTATCCCTAAATCTGTAGTTAGATTAGAAAATTTTTATGATCTTCAAGACAAATTCAAAAAATTGGTTAATTGTAAAACAAATAGTTCCTCTTTATCGTATGAAAAAGTAAACTTGGGAACTAATGATAATCCATAGTGCATTAATTTAGGGGTGGGGTGTTCTGAACAAGAGAAAACTGTGTTTATTAAATTGTTTAAGGAATTCAAAGACGTTTTTGCATGGACGTATGACGACCTAAAAACCTTTGATCCTAACATCATACAACACGTCATTCCTATGAAACCCCAAACCTTGCCGTTTCAACAAAAGTTAAGAAAAATGCACCCTAAACTCGAACCGACTGTCAAAAAAGAATTAAATAAACTCCTGAATGCTAAGATATTTTTCCCAGTTAGGCACACACAATGGGTCTCTAATCTGGTCCTTGTCCAGAAGAAGAGTGGTGAAATCCGACTGTGTGTCGATTTCTGAAACCTTAATCGAGCGTCTGATAAAGACAACTACCCTGTCCCACCCATGGAACAGATCCTTCAATAGGTATCCGTTTATGAAATATTATCCTTATTGGATGGTTTTTCAGGGTATAACCAAGTCTTGATGTCTCCTCCAGACCAACTTAAAACTACCTTCCGCACTCCATGAGGCACCTACGCTTATAGGAAAATTCCCTTTGGACTCATTAATGTTGGTGCCACTTTCCAGAGAGCAATGGACATCGCTTTCCGAGGCTTAATCAATCAATCTGTCGTATTTTACCTAGATGATGTTACTGTATTCTCGAAAAACAAAGCTGATCATCTAGCTCATTTGAGATCCGTTCTACAACGATGTCGTAAGTACGACATTTCCTTGAACCCTAAAAAATCTATCTTCGCAGTAGAACAAGGTAAGCTCTTAGGATTTATTGTATCAAGAAAATGGATGATTATTGACCCTGAAAGGACTCAAGTCATCTTGAAACTCCCCCGTCCCTCGTCCAAAAATTCTATGAAGTCTTTCTTAGGCCAGATAAACTTTGTCAGGAAATTCGTCCCCAGTTTTTCAGAAATGGTGAGACCTTTACATAATTTAATAAAAAAGAACACACAATATCATTGGGGACCCTTAGAAAACCAAGATTTTAATTCAATAAAAAATGCCACAATAGACGCTCCTTCTCTCATGAGCCCCGACTTTTCGCAAGATTTCATGCTCTACACATTTGCTTCTGACCGCTCCTATGTTGCTGTCCTAACTCAAAAGAACGATGAAAACAATGAAGTCCCAATTGCCTTTATGAGCTCTTCTTTCAAAGGCGTAGAACTTAATTACCCAGCGGTAGCTCAGCAAGCCTATGCTATTTTTAAAGTAGTAAAACACTTCTGATCTTATCTTTTGAAATCTAGGACGAAAATTATTGTCCCTTACCCGACCGTCAGAAATCTGTTAGTGCAGAAAGAACTAGGCGAAAAGAGGGAAAACTGAATCACCTCCTTACAAGAGTATGACATAGAAATCACCCCAGCACAAATAGTGAGAGGCCAAGGGCTATGCAAGTTAGTCGTTGACTCAGCGACATGACAACACGAAGAAAACGATGTGTCAAACCCACAACAACACAACCAAAATTCAATTTGCTGTGCACAAAACTCTGTCAGTCCCTAGTATGACGATATAAAATTCTGTCTTGAACATGGGTCAGCCCCACGTCACCTGGATCCCACTAAAATAAGAGCGTTAAGATTAAAATCTGTCTCCTTTCAATTGATTAATGGTATTATGTTTCGTCAAAATTTTGATGGAGTACTAATGCGCTGTCTTGAGAAAGATGAAGCAGAAAAGGTCTTACTAGAATTGCACGTTGGAGAAGCCGGTGGGCATTTTGGTGGGGATACCACTTCCCATAAAGTATTAAGAGTAGGTTATTACTGGCCTACACTTTTTAGAGATGCTCATGCCTTGTTCCGCAAGTGTATTATTTGTCAAAAAACATCTGGGCGGATACAAAAACCAGCCTTCCCTTTGCAGCCTGTTTTAGTAGACTCCCCTTTTCAACAATGGGGTCTTGATATTATAGGTCCAATCAATCCACCATCCTCACAACATCATAAGTTTATCATAACAGCCATAGATTACTTCACTAGGTGGTCTGAAGCTGCCCCATTAAGAGCTGTAAATACCAGTCAGGTAATTTCCTTTTTAAATTCAAATATTATTACTCACTTTGGTATCCTTGACTGTTTAGTATTTGATAATGCTTCTTATTTTTTGTCTCTTGAGATGAGTGAGTTCTCTCTAGAAAAATGAATTAAATTAAAATATTCTGCCAGCTATTACCCTTAGGGAAATGGATTGACAAAATCAACTAATAAGAATCTGATTAAAATCATCAAGAGAATGGTATCTGAAAATCACAAAAATCGGCATAATGTACTGTTAAACACAATCTGGGCTGATAGAGTAACTCTGAAAACGGCTGTGGGTAACTCTCCCTTATTTCTCGTCTATGGAAGAGAAATAATTTTTCCACCACATATTCTTCTTCCCTCACTGCAACTATCACAGAAAATACAAGAAGAGAACTGCCCCCCTTTGGAGAATCAAATTAACGCTTTAATAAAACTAGAAGAGGTAAGGCCTCAAGAAAAATAGAAGTTGGATTAGCATCAACTTGTGGTTAAAAACTGGTTTGATTCCAACTCTGCCTCTGACAGGAACTTTGAAGTGGGTGACCTTGTCCTAAAATGGGACAAACCACTTGAGGGAAAGGGAGAGCATACGAAGTTTCAGAACTTATGGCTAGGACCGTTTTTAATTACCGAGTAACTGGGTCCCAGCTCTTTCAGATTACAGAGCCTAAAGGGACAGCTAGACACCTATCCAGTGAATGGCCAAGCTCTTAAAATGTATTTCTCTTAAGGACAACCCTGTGTACACTTTGTAAATATTTTTCCTTTGTTTGTTTTTCATTTTCTTTTGCTGTTTTGGTTTTGATTTCTCCCTTACGCTTATTAGTTTTTACTTTTGAAATACACATACCTGCATTATGAACTGTTTAGAAAAAGAAAACAGAAAAAGTTTCCTCTGAAATGACTGCTGAAAGATTTTCTAAACATCAATTATGATATGCTTTTGAAATTTACAGCCATGTTAAAGAAAGCCTATTGTTTGAAAGAAGTTTATTGATTTCAATCTGTAATTGAAGCCTGTCACGATCATCCATTTTTTTCTTATGCTGTCCCTATTCCTTAAGGGAATAACTCAGAAGATGTCTCCCTGCCTCCGAAGGTTGGTTTATTAATAAACTATCTCTAGATCTTAATGAAGGGAAGTTTAATTTTTTTTTTTCAAGGTCTGTAATTTATTAAAATATGTCCAAAATATCATAATTTTCAGCGTCACCCTGCTCAATTAAATATCTTAAAAAAAACAAATAAAGAGCTGTGGGAAGTGCTTGTAAAACCGTCGAGATACTGAACAGGTCTGCTGGCAGCAGGTAAATGCATGCATGACGCCAAGATAACTTCGTCGGGGTACTGAACAGGCCCGCTGGTAGCGAAGCAATCTCGGGTATATGAAAATTTGCAATTATGGAACCTCTTGACCTTAAAACGTCCTTTATTCTGATCTGGAACTTCCTTGCAGGATATGGATATCAGAGTGGGTTAAATGGAAACCCTGTCGAGGCTATGGACACCTGCTGGAAATAGTGGCTCTGTCAACAGTATTGAAGATTTTATCCTTAACATCGTGACTCACTTTTATTAACACGGTTATCAGTTTTCATCTTTTAAAATAACCAGCTGGAATTTTTATGATTGATGACGATGTTTAAACAATTTTCTGGTTGTTTTTGAGTTAGAATTATTCTCATTATCTTAATCTAGACTTGTTCGTTTGGCAGAGATAACTGCTTCTACCAGTGTGTCACCATTGTTGGCAGCCATTTTCATTCCTATCTGTTCCTTACAAGCTACCTACACAAGGGTTTTTAACCCGCATTACTCATCGCATTTTTTAAAGAAAACAACACTACTATCTTTGCTTTTGCATATCTGCTTCTCATTTTCATTTTCACGACTGCAAGCGTGAGAACCTACAGTTGGGATTCATGTTGATGGCATTAAAATTATCTTTTTGATTGTTATGAACCTATTTGATTATGTGGTCGTAACTCTTTTACCTCCAACTCACCACTGGTCACACATTTATCAAAACACCAAACCACCACTTACTTTGCATTCGACCATCGTCAATATGGTTTTGATTTATAAATTCGTTGATGCAATGGTTATATGATATTTTGGTGTCTTTGATCAAATCCTTGGTGCAATGGTTTTATAGAACACATTAATTTTGGGGTCGGATCGTTGGTGAAATGTTCGACATATTGGTTTCTTTTAAATCATACAAATGGCATTGTTTATTTAACATTCGGATCAAGTTTTGGTTATGTATTTCATGGTTTTCAATGGTTATGTGATAATCCATTTGACTCGTTGTTTACAATGCTATTGATATACACCATTGTGATTTGAATGAAATTCTTTACCAAGGTGTTGTTGATTGTACAACTGAAATGATAGTTTTGCATGGTCCCAAATTACTACACCACCCTCGCATGCATAAGCATTAACGTTCCACCTTGCATTTCGGGCTGCCTCTGCTTGTTTTGGGAAAACCTGCGGGAAAATGGTTATGTGTCTACCTTGTCACACCCCCTCACCGATTACCCTGTTGACCATGTGCTATCTACTATGGCTCCTATAGTGCGAATCGAATCCAACGACATCCAAACTTTGCTGTTTTTTGATAACGCCTGAGAGGACCTAGAGAGGAATGGTTGGTTGGTTTTTATTGAGAAGTTCGAGGGTTTCAACCTCGTAGTCGCTCAACAATTTTCACTCACATTCGATGGATGCAGGGCCAAAGTTGGGGACATCCAACTCGAGTTGAACGAGGATTTCCTCAGCTCAGCCACTGGTCTTCCAACCGAAGGGAAAAAATGGTTTAAGACTTCGAAGGTTGATGAAGTGCCATGGCCGCTCCTGTTTACCTCAAGGAAAATCAACAGTTGTGACAAAGGTATGCCAGTCACAGCTCTTAAGTCTAGGTGGCATGATTTGTTGGCCATTATTAAGCAATTCATTACATGCGAAGGTAGATACGGTTTAGTTTTCCTATACCACCTACGACTACTTATGAGTTTCATAGATTTTCCTTTAAATATCCCACATTTCCTCCTTCGCAGTTTGTATAAAATGGCTAAACGATTCAAGAGGGAGAAGGCCAACTCCAGCCTCTTCCACCACTATTTAATTAAAATTGTCATAGTCCATCATTTAAGGTTGAGTGGCGACTGTTGGGAAGATTTCTTGTTCATGAATGGCTTTGCCAGTCCTGAAATTGGTCAATTTGACAAAACCGTGGTCACAGAAACCCTTGTCGGGCCTGTCGTGTCCCCTCCTACACTCTTACCCGCTGTTGAATCCTCGACCTACCCAAACGATAGCCTACCCGACACCTTGCCTGATTCATGCCTAAAAGACAATACTAAGCCTATCAAGAGGTCTACAAAGAAAAAGGGTAAGGGAAATAATAATGTCAATCAAAAGGGTAAGAAGGTTGCACGCTGGGTATCAAGGTGTGCTTGCAATAAACCTAAACAAAACTCAGATCATAAACCAATTTTATTGAGTGAAGATTCTGATTCTGAAATTGAGCGGTTTCTGACCGAGGAGTACCGTTACTCACACGGCCTCTGTTCAGTCAAGCCTTATGACTATGTGACGAACCTCCTGCTATGCCTTAAAGATGACCCTAACTTCCCCGAGATCAAGCTCGACAGTGGAACTAGTGGTAAATTAATAGATTCTTCACCTGTAATTACACGGCCTGATCAACCACAGTGCAATGAATGCAGCTCTTGGCTCGACCGATATTATAGAGATGTCCCTCTACTCCAATCTCGAATCAATTCCTTAGATGATCGATTAAATGTGTTAACCAAGGAAAATGACAGATTGCAAGCTAATGATAAAAGACAAAATACCACAGGCTCTATCGTTTTAAAAAATGTAGAGGCAGCCACTACCATTGTTAATTCAAAAATAGCTTGATCGAATCGTATCCCTGAAACCAAGGTATGATAGTTCAACAATGATTTTAGAATGATTTTGTTTGTTTTGAATTAGCATAAACGATTTGTTTGCTTATCATATCTATTTTTGTTATGATGGAATTGATACAATACGATTCTGTTTGTAAATAATAACTAGCTACAAAATCGTGAGATTCTGTAGCTAGTCATAAAATTTGAGTTTTTGTTGATTTTACAATTAAACACAATCTGAAATCGTGTATTTTTGTGCATCTACAGGTACACACAAATTTCAAAGGGGAATTGGATCGATAGTGACATTTTTGAACATGTTTTTTTACACATTTTTGGATTAGGTTGTTAGTCTTAGATAGAAATAGGAATTTGGGAGATTATTCCCATATTTTTTCAAACAGTTTTGATAATTTCCACAAGGAATGTTTTCATCCTGTGGCCTTTAGATACCTATTATTTTTTTTAAACAAACCATCGCTGCTTGGGAGAAAATACTATGGATTGATGATTATTTAGACTGGAATGAAAGTGGATGTTTGTACGGCTTTAGCTTTCAATATATCATACTTTTATTTCAAGTTTTGTTCATTTCAATTTGTAATCAAATTATTGACTACTTTAGATATCAAAATTTGTTACAGGTTGATGTGATGCGATTTAAATAGTGTCCATATTTGATGTCTCTCATTTTATATACAACAATTAACATGTTTTAATTTAATGAACATAAGGTTAATCTTCTTTGTTAAATGAGCAGTTATGTACAAATCTTTGCAGTAAGATTTATCTTGATGTGATTATTTGTAAACTATAAAATTGTTGTTGCTACATCCTTTACCTATTCTATCGTTAACATTCAAAAGAATTGTTGCTTCGTTTTTATGCGAAGTATTGGAAAATCCGTTGCGGGTTGGCCTCATCGAACAATGAACGCAGATGCCTACATACATGACAAGTAGGAGACAATAATTTCAGGTCAGTTTGTTATTTTAATTTAATAGTTTAATTAATATAAGAGTTCTCCATAGTTTAGATAGATATATAATACATATTGTTATTTTTATTGCTTAGTTAGATAGCTGTCATTTCTTTTCCTGTTTATAAAAGTTATAAAAAATCAAAAATACTGAAAAATAGCTTTTACTGTCAATTCATACATGATTTTCTCAGGTTTTCGATTAAAAATTTGCAATTTGTGGATATTGTACATATAATAGAAAGATAAATATATCTACGCATTGTATATTTAATAAGTAGAACTATTATGTTGTTAACCAGTAAAACTGTAAATATATATTAGATTTGTATATAGGTTGCAGTAGTTGTTTTTCACTTAGATTAATTTCTTTAGCTTAGTTTTTCTTTCAGTTTTGTAGGACTTAGATCGGCTAATGGAGCCGCTAAACCCATCGGAGTGGATTAATCCAAACGACTTGTTCTATTTAGACAACCCCGGACCAGATTCACTCCTTCAGTTGACGAGCATTCAATTTCGCCCGTCAACACCACCCAAGCTACATCTAATGGAATTCTATTAAGTCTTCTTACATTAGACATGTTCACATTATGACATAAGCCTTATTTACTAATGTCAGCCTTTATTGCATATAAAACATATTATTCTATATACTTGAGGGGTTAGGGAGGTTAGGACCCTAACATCCCCCCCCCTTTGAAAAAATAACTTTGTTTTCAAGGCTTGAGATGAAGAAACTGTTGTAGAATGACAATCTACTCCGATGTTGTAACATCCCTAGTTTTTAATCCCTGCAAATTATAATGTAGTTATATAAATGTGATTTAGGATGATGAGCCACTGTGTAGGGGTGAAGAGCTGTTACACATCAAAATTCCTCACTTCGATAATGCCACATTCTCATTTTCGTAAGTGTCATATGTGTTACGCTTTTGTCGCAAGTGTCGTAAATGTTGCATTTTCTTCATCTAAGTGTCGCATCGCGAATGACACGATGAAAAAATTTGATATGACCCCTAAAACATGTTAGAAGAAGAAGACACATCATTTTATAGTAGAAGCAAAGTGTTTCACTATGAGAATTGGTCATCTTGAAAAATTTTGGAAGATCGACGCTCCCCTGCTCAGAGAATTGGTCACTGTTCTAATCCATCATAGATAGATCAATTTTGTCTAATCCATTAGAGTAGGAGATAGTCGTTTGTCTTTTGTCATCCATCGTAGGTACTATTCAGAATTCACGGATTGGAGCAACGTGGACAAACTTTGAAAGTGAGGTACATTATACTCTCCCTCTTACTCTCTTTTTCGATGGACATAATTAGTCTATAGGAATGGTAGTGACCATAAGTAGTTTTCTGTATTGGTAGAGGGCTCTATACTCCAAGGGAAAATTCACCTGTCCACAGAGGAATTATTCCATAACAGAAATTGACAACTTCACTGGGGATCGAAGCTTTCAATTTTGATTCTTTCCTTGATTTGTCCTTTCCTTTTGTCTATCTTCAGATCCCGTTTTCTGATTTGATCTATCTGTACGTTTGTTATTTTTGCTAAAGTTGTCTTACATAGTCTCTGATTGAACTTTCCTGCATTTTTTAATTTTTTGGGTTTTTCCAAAACATTTCTCAGAACCAACACCCTCTCCTGATAGCTTGATCAACGCTCCCCCATAGTGTATTAGGAAGGGCTGTAGTGCTCTGGTGTTGTTATTACCAGAGTGACGATTTTTCTTGCCTTGAAAAATTGTTGATTGTCTATTTGTTGGGTGTAGTTCTTGGGTCTTTTTCTCTAGCTCAGATCATTTTCTATCGTATCTTGTTTCAGGGATCTCTTCACTGTTTTAATTGATCTCTGACCTTCATATATTTCTGAAAGATTTCTTAAATGTGTTTTGTTGTTTTTGGTGTTATTTCTTTGGATCATTAGTTTGTTTTTCTGTCTCTTATTGACTGTTGTGAGTGTCTTTTATTTGTGTGATTTTTGCTTCCCATTTTCTAAAGTTGCAATAGTGAAAATTATTTTTATTATTGATATAAAAGGTATTAAACAAATCATTTCAATTCACATTTACAATCAAACAAAAGTATACTTTTTACGATTGGTTTAGATATCGGAAAATATTTCTTTATAATTTAACACTTAAATGGATTCTTGTTGAAGACAAATTGCATAGAATTTTTTCATTGTGTTTGGTAATGAAATAAATAAACTCTTCTCCTTCCTGTAAATATAAGTTTATCAAAAGAAACATTTGATTATCATTCTTTTACTTCTTTGGATTAGAGTCACAACATCATTAGTTTCACTCTCATGCACCTCTCTATAAAGAAAAACCACTAAAATCAACGCTAACTAAAAATCAATCTAGAATTGTTTTTTTTTTAAGTTTTGTACACCAACAATAGACTAGGACTAGCGCTTTGAATTAGAATGTGAGAATAAATCTCCAAATCATTCAAGAGAAACTTAGAATCTTGCAATAGGGAGAGTGAATCCAATTTTTGTATAAGCATAGCTGAGATCCCCCTTTCACACATGGGTTATGCATGAGGTCACGTTTGGAAGAGAAATGAAGATTATCGCTCCGAGGCTTAACCGTTCGTAGTAGTCAGATCATATATCGAGGGTTCTTATTGAGGTCCAACTGTCTTCATTTGGTCTCGGTGCTTCATGAATTTTGAATCTATTTGGGGTCCTCTGGAGTTATACCAGTCCACTTGTCCTCGGTTCTCTTGAAGGACTTTAGATTTGTTATCCTGCCCATACGTTCGGACTAGACTGCCCACTATACCTTCCTAGAGGTTGAATGCGAGTTGGTGTCCTTAGTAGCCATAATTTTTAGGGTCCTTACACGAGGTGACGGTGAAGGGAAGTCTTCGTTGTACCTGGAAAGAAGTTGGTCAAACTCACTCAGGCTCCTTGGAGGGTAAATCCACATTTATTGTGTGGAAGCTTGCATCAAGGTGTAAGTGCGTTAAGCATGTCGCCAACATAATTGATCCACTCGCTCATATCCTAGCCCCTTCTCAATTTGATCACGCGATGTTGGATTTCATCACCAACTAGTACGGTCATTGAGAGAATGCATTGTTTGCTTGTCGATTTTTCTAGATTTTTAACGAGTGCCATTTATTTACTTAATTTTTTTTCAAGATTGAGACTGTAGACAATAAAGGTCTTTGTAGATCACGTAGGATGCAGGGGTTTCCTCCAGAAGGCTACGAACCCTTAATATGCTGGGAGCGCTGCTACTCCTTTGTTAGAAAATTCCAAAAGATCCTTAGTTATGGATGATCAGGATCTTATTCCTCCTATTAACCCTGTGTCACAAGTTCCTATCGAGCCATTCCTTCTTCAATTGGAATTGTTAGGTAATGTCATAGAAGAATATTGTCCTTGTCTACCATCGAGGCCATACACAGAGACACAAATGGAACCCACACAACCAGATTTTAATGACGAGTACACGACCCTTGTCTGTTCTACTAACATGATAAATACGCAACAAACACCTGTTCGTTCCATATGGAGAACTCCATCGGGACGTGACCTTTATGAAAAATTCAATTTTAGTCGATCACCTCTTGACCCTCTTACCTCTGCTGGTGTCGAGGAAGGATTGTCTGATTAGACTATTGACCGTCCCATCAAACAAGTAGTCAATCATGTTTCCATGTCAGTAGCAACACCAAAGTCGTATTGCCTAGTCATATATAAGATACTTTGACAGTCACTCCAACCACACCACCTCTTCAACCTACAACTCCTTATGTTCCACAGAACCCTGTTGGGACACCTGTGCATCACATAATGCATAAACCAACCATGCACACACACTCAACTATGAGACAAATCCCGACTGGGGGGAAACTATCGTCTAGCAGACCCGTCCTTCCTAAGGGACAACTGCCCTTACAGATATCCACTGGGGGGTAACCCTTTTTTATTGTTCAAACCCCAGTTGTCACCCAATCCATGGTAGGGGGACAACCTTCTTTTTCTGGAAACCCTCCACAATCTTGGGGACCACCCCAAGGAGGTACATTTCATCAACCTTATCAAGGAGGGCCATCATACCCTAACCCACAAGGAGGAATACCAAATCCTAATCCTTCTGGATTATATTCCGAACAACCTTTATTGGGGATCTTGAATCCCACTTGGGGTCCTCAAGGACAAAAATATTATCCTCCCCAAGGGTCAACGTTTTACCCTCTGCAAGGTCAAACTGTTTACCCCCGTCAAGGGAAAACTAATTATCTTCCTCATCCTAATCAAACGACCTACATTTCCACAGGATATATTGTTTATCCTCCCCAGAACCAACTAGGTTTCCCTTCTCTTTTCATGAATGTTCCTCAACAATAGACGAATCTTGCCTATACTGGCCAACAACAATAGTATACAGGAGGGCTTACTAGTTACATCTATCCATATCAACCAATTTATGGCCCTACTGGTGTCCCCATGCTGCACCAACACCATCCATAGGTTGACCGACAACTACCATTCCTAGCTACGCTAGATCTACAATATTTATCACGGTTGACGAATGATCCCATACTACATTTCCCTTTATGGCCAGTAATTCCTGCTAAGTTACATTATGACATCCCAAAATTTGATGGTAAACCTGACGAAGACCAAAACAACCACGTTATGGCGTTTCATCTATGATGTTCATCAAACTCACTTATGGATGATTCTATTTGGCTGTGTCTTTTCTAGCACACACTCACGAGCTCAGCAGCCAAATGGTACATTGAACTCCAACGCAGTACTTTTCAAGATTTCAACTCCCTGACCATGGATTTTTTCATTTATTTTAAATTACCCATTCGTTACGAGACTGGTACAAAACTCTTAACTTTCCTTCGTCAAACTAACTTCGTACATATCTCTGATCACATTCATGAGTGGAGACAACGACGAAGGTTGATCAAAGTGACCATTCCTGAAAAATTGTTGGTTGAATGGTTTACTAAATCTCATTTACCCTTGACTGCTCGTGACGTCGCCATGGGAGGTGTTTTCATCGAAGAGGAAGCCATTTCTCGCACTCAGTACCTGGATTTGGTTTATTCCTAGTTTGTTACTTTGTATGAATTGATACCGAATGCTCTCCTTACGTCCATCGATCCAACAAAATGATCTTCCAAAACTTATACAGATCGAATTATTGGTGTCGTCAAAACCCAATTTACATCACAGTCCGTCTGCTCATCTAATCGCTCCATTCCTGCACCCTCTACCTGGTCGACTTCACTCTCTTCCACCTCCCCCTTGACTCAAATATCTGAGGTGAATGTAGTTCAATTTTCTTCTCCACGACAATTAGGGGGAAATAAGAAAACATAAAATAAACAAAAAAAGAACAATAATGATAATGAAAATCCAAAAATACCAACTCAACCACCTTCTCCTGAGAAACAACCATAGAGAAAATCGAAATTTTCGTGTCCCATTTGTGGTGACGATCATTACACACGAGACTGTCCCTATCACAAAGAAGTTGCAAAACTTTTTAAAGGGAATTCCCAAATCATTGTGTTGAAACAACCTTTTTCTAAGCAACAGTCCATGGTTATGCAAATATTCCATGTACCATATCTTAAATCGTCAAGTCCTTAGAATGTCTCTCGGTAAGCCTCGAAATGAGATTTACCTCAATAAGTATTATGCATGGAATATCTAACATGCGTGCTTTGTACATTATTGTACCATATATTTTGACTTGGTGTATCTTTTCTTTTGCGTGCACGACTTTTGTCTCAGCTACTTATACTTTTCTTTGTGATTGCATGCATAGATGACATCTCCCTTTCCCATATTTTTCGGGTTTAAGGATGATTCTAGTCGATACACCCATCTTAAATACGCTAAGTTTTTTTTTTGTGTGTTCCTAATACTTCCTTTCTTAAAAGAGTCTATCATTCTGGTTATACTCAATAACAAAGGAAAGTAACAAAGTTATGACATGTGACATATTTATAACACGTGAACAAATTTAGATTATTCGAAATCTTTTTCCTTAAACATCTTTTTTGAACATAGGTATTTGAATTTGAATTTTCCACAAAAGAGTGATTATTGTTCATGATTACCGTTAAAGTGCTTTTGAAGGTTATTAATGATTGTTCTTCCAACGATGACGACGTAGTAATCACCCCTCACTTGAACTATCTGCCATCATTACACTCACACATATCTACGGTCGAGGTCGACCTCTTCATTGAGGGGGTGGATATTTTTCACATCTATCGATAGATCATAATGATTGCAATAAATGATAAAACTCACATTTTTATATACATTTATTGTTCTATGATATTTACCATTTCTGGTAATATTTTCTCAAAAGCTGGTTGAACTGAGTTGCAGTCGGGAACGAAAGTTGTCCTCATCTCTTTACATAATACATAGGCGGCTGAAGTGTATGCCAAGAGCCCATATTGTTGTCGGTAACCGAACAGGCAAGTGACATTTTACATCGTCTGGGGTGGACATAATATTTCAATAGATTACATGGATATGACACAAACATCACACTAGCATTTTTCTAGAACTTGTAGAGAGGAGACTTCGTGATCCGAGACATACAAATTCCGGTCACTGAGGAAATTATAGCGGAGGTAACATGCCTCCCCAATGAAGGCATTCAGTGGACCGGAAAGTATACATCACTTAAAGAGGCTGTGGAATCTTTCGTAGAACCTGGAAAAGAACTCGATAAAAAAGGGAAAGGACTCAACCCCACCGCTCTCAGTGAGCCATGGAGGGAGCTAGCAGGCATAATACAAAGGTATATTACATGTGATGGGATGTACGATGTGGTGAGGCCGTGCCACCTCAAATTATTAGCAGCGTTAAAACAGAGGTTAGTAATACATTTTCTATTCTTTTTAAATTCCATACTGCATGAAGTTGTTGCAAGAACTCATAAGACTAAAGACCCTGTCACTATAATTAGTCACCATGGACTAGTAAAATTAATAGTAAACAGGGCCCTGATCCAAACTCAAATAATTTGGGGAGATTTAATCGAGGCCGATAGGTCCCTACAAATCGAACAATCTGAAATCCACCAACAAATTCCCTCACAGGGAATTGAGACAACTCAAGAAGAATGAGGCAGTGCCCAAATTGAAACTCCACTACCCCAGTCTGAAATTGAAGTAGACCCCATCTAGTTGGCAAAAAAATCATACAAAATAGGCATACACATCAAAGAAGAGACAAAGAACAATTGTTGTTCCTAAAACCTCTACTGTGAAAAGAAGAAGGGGTAAAAAGACAATTCAATTTGAAAACATGAAAGAAACTATGTATCCCTCACATGATAACACTCAAGAAAATGCACAGACAGAACAACTATCACTTGAAAGACTTACAGAACAATTCTTCAAAAGTTATGAGGTAGAGATGACTCAAGTACTGGGGAATTTAGGGACATTAATTACTGAAGACACAGACAGGTCTGAAGAAAACCAAGCACCAACTTCTTCTTCAAACCCCGTCTTGGATATTCTTGACATGGAGATGCCTTCCCCCGAAGATACAAAACATTTATAACCTCACATTGAGGTAAACATTAAGCATTCAAAACCTCAAATTCAGTAACTGATGTCCCTAAATTCCCTAGTACTTGTGTCATCTCTACCTTATAACTTTTGAAGAATTGTTCTGTAAGGTTTTCGAGTGATGGATGTTCTATCTGTACATTTTCTTGAGTGTTCTCATGCGAGGGCTACATATTTCCTGCATGTTTTCAGGCTGAATTGTTTTTTTACCCCCCCTTCTTTTCACAGTAGATGTTTAAGGAACAATAATTGTTCTTTGTCTCATCTTCTTTTATGTTTTTGTCTGTTTGTTCTGGGTTTCTGCCAGCTGGATGGGGTCTTCTTGAATTTCAAGTTGGGGCAGTGGAGTTTCAATCTGGACACTGCCTCCTTCTTCTTGAGCTGTATCAATTTCCTGTGAGGAAATTTCTTGGTGGATTTCAGGTTGTTTGATTTGTAGGGGCCTATCGGCCTCGATTAAATCTCCCTAAGTTATTTGAGTTTGGCTCAAGGTCCTGTTTACTATTAACTTTACTAGTCCATGGTGACTAATTATAGTGACATGGTCTTTAGTCTTATGAGTTCTTGCAACAACTTCATGTAGCATGCCATTTAAAAAGAATGAAAAATTTACTACTAACCTCTGTTTTAGTGCTGCTAACAATTTTAGGTGACGCAACCTCATCACATCGTACCTCCCATCACATGTGATATACTTTTGTACTACTCCTGCTAGCTCCCTCCATGGCTCGCTGAGAGCGGTGGGGTTGAGTCCCTTCCCCTTTTTATCAAGTTCTTCTCTAGGTTCTATGAAATATTCCACAGCCTCCTTGAGTGCTGTATACTTTCCAGTCCACTGTATGCATTTGTTGGGGAGCCCTGTAACCTCTGCTATAATTTCTTCAGTGACCGGAATTTGTATGTTTCGGATCACGAAGACTCCTCTATGCATGTTATGGAAAAATGCTAGCGTGAAATTTGTGTCATATCCCTGCAATCTGTTGAAATATTTTGTCCACCCCAAATGATGTAAAATTTCCCTTGCATGGTCAGTTACGTGCAACAATGTGGGCTTTCAGCATACACTTCGGCCACCCATGTCTTTTGTGAACATATCAGGACAACTATCATTCTCGACTACAGCTTAGTTTGACCATCTTTTGAGAGAATATCACTAGAGATACCGAATATCATAGAATACCAAATGTATATAAAAATGTTAGTTTTCCCATTTATTGCAATCATTATGATCTATCGATAGATTTGCAGAATATCCACCCCCTCATAAATGAAAATGTCGTCCTCGATCTTCGATATGTGTGAGTGTAATGAGGGAAGGTATTTCAAGTGAGGGGTAATTACTATGCCGCCGTCGCTGAGAGAATAGTCATAAATAACATTCAAAACACTTTAACGGTAATTATGAACAATAGTCACTCTTTTGTGGGAAATTAAAATTTACATACCTATGTTCAGAAAACGTTTAAGGAAAAAGATTCCGAGTAATTTTAAATTTGTTCACATGTTTAGAAGTATTCCACATGTCATAACGTTGTTTCTTTCCCTTGTTATTGGATATAACCGGAATGATAAACTCTTTGTTAGGAAATGAAGTCTAGGAACACACAAAAAACTTGGCATATTTAACGTAAACTTCGATACCACAAGCAGAGCCACTGCTGCCAGCAGGCATCCATAGCCTCAACAGGGTTGTCTTTTAACCCATAGATGAGCTCGCATCCTTAATAAATAGTTTGAATCATATTTTCCCCAAAATACCACTATTCTGGTTTGGTAGCCCGTTAACAATAATGCCGCTCACTAGATCGTAACCTAAGTGAACAAGTCGACTCGTGATGACACCTCTTGTGCTTTGACGAAAAACTGCCAAAGGCCATTGCCCTGGTGTGGTAGCCATAGTGGGAATGTAACTTATGTTATTATCTGATGATTGTGGTAGGTTGTCTCGTGATGAGACCCCCTATCCTTTGTGGGAGAAGTTTATTACTTTACTTATATATATATATATATATATATATATATATATAT
>ML800357.1:4960-15296 GCA_009831015.1 Picea engelmannii | reverse complement strand
GTCTTTTTTTTTTTAGGCTTTATTAAGGGAGGCTCATCTACTCCTTAAGAGTGAGGGATGGCGTAAGAAGTGTAAGAATTCCAAGTAAAATGTGCTTTAGACTACTTATTATGATATGAAGGAAAATTATCATTCAAGTATATGTATATATAGGGGAAAGAAACGAATTATGGTGGTTAAGGATTATGAACAATATTTAAGATAATTCAGAGAAATTAATCCAAAAACAATTCGATAAGGTATGCTAGGTAGTCCACAAAAAAAAATACAAATCATTACTATGATAATTAGAAGTGATGCTGATGAAAATTAATTAGTGAAGGTCATACCCAAAGGAGTGGCTAACGTAATAATGGAATGCTTGTTCATGATAAAATAATCATGACTTTTGAGAGAAAGGAACAACAATAAGCAAAAACTGTAGAAGGAACAACAACTATTTTTTTCAAATGAACAACACTCTCTGAAAAAGAACGACAATCACGACAAAGGGAACGGAATTTGTAACAAAGGGAATGGAGGTCGTTACTTTCAAGTGGAGTACACTACCCGCGAAGGGAACAACAATCACATGAAAGCAACGACAGTTGTTCCGTTCAAATGAACGATAACTCTACACAAAAGGAACAACAATCACACGAAGGGAATGACAGTTGTTCCATTCAAATGAATGGTACTACACACAAAGGGAACAATAATCGTACGAAGGGAACAATAGTTGTCACTTTCAAATGAATGACAACGATGATGTTCAAATTTTTTTAACCATCTAATCAAGTGATTGGAAACCTCCTACAAACATTTTTGTTTGAGTGAATCTAGGATTGATTAGTCATCAACTAAATTGATTTAATTTTTATGGATAGGTTTATTCAATTATGGCTTGTTAGTGTCATGCATTAATTTTTTATTTACTATAGTCGCTCGATTTTTTCTGCGGAACATGACATATTCATCTTCTGTGAAAACATGGTTTGTATTCGATGGGTTTTATAAAGTGAGATAAGAGAAATGGACAAAAAAGAGTGCTAATTATATTCATTACAATCATCTTTTCTAGTTCTTATTCTCTCAAGTGACTTCCCTAGAAAGTAAAAACTAAAAACTCAATCAAGTCCGTAAATAAATCTATATACAATATGTACATTGTTGGTAAAAATCATAATTTTATGAAGTTGAAGATGCTAGTTTACCTTCCTAACCAGCTAAAATATGAACAATAGGATCTTTACTTACTTCTTGGAAAAATGATTATTTTGAAAGCGGTTGATGGTAGAGTCGTAATCGATGTCCACTTACCAAAAAAGGAGAACTAGATCCGTTGATGATAACTAAGGTGAAAATGATGTTATCATGAACTTCACTGATTTCATACGGTCCCAACCATCTTGTCTGTAATTTTCCAGGAAAATCCTGAAATCTGGAATCATAGAGAAGCGTCCAATCACATTTCTGGAAGGATTTCTTCTTGATATGTTTATCGTTCCAGCGAGCTCTCTGTTGTTGAATAATAGCCGTGCGCTGCAGGGAGAACATGTGTGCTTCATCTAACTCATTGAGATGTTGTAAGTGCTGTGTATGTGCCTCCGTAAGAACT
This sequence comes from Picea engelmannii, assembly GCA_009831015.1. Lineage (NCBI taxonomy): Eukaryota > Viridiplantae > Streptophyta > Pinopsida > Pinales > Pinaceae > Picea > Picea engelmannii. The sequence continues at coordinate 13,699 of ML800357.1, read as the reverse complement.
AGTCCAATTTTTCGGGCCATCCTTAAAGTCTTGATCTCAAATTCAATTGGAAAGATAGGATCTTTTCCATAGACTATATGATAAGGAGAGTAGCCAATAGTGTTACACCATGTCGTGCGATAGGCCCATAAGGTATTTGGAAGCTCGACTGCCCAATTTTGACGGTTTGTTCAGACTGTTTTTATCAAAATTGCCTCCAAGACTTTATTGATACTTTCTACTTTTTCGTTTGCCTGTGGGTGGTATGGGGAAGTAACTCTGTGTTTAATATGATAATTTCACAAAGTGGTACTGGTCATGATTTTATGGGCTGTAAATTGCGACCCTCCATCAGTGATCACTTCCCTGGGTAATCCATAGCATATGAATAATTCGAAGAGAAACTTAATGACTGCTTCCTTCGTTGCATTTGACAAGGCTACATCCTCTACCCATTTGGTCATATAGTATGTTGCGACTAATATATAGGCCTTCTGGTTTGATTTTGGGTTGAAGGGGCCAAGTAAGTCCAGTGCCCATCTCTCAAAATATTCTACCACCACTTGTGCTTGTAGGGGTATTTCATCAGCTTGGCCTGGATGACCTGTCCTCTAATAGTTGTCGCAAGTTTGGACATAATTCTTTGCTTCTTTGAATATTGAGGGCCAATAATATCCCATATGTAAAATCTTATGCCCAATTCCGTGGTCTGCAAAATTTCTACCACAGGGCTCATCATGACCTGCCTTCAAGACATCATAAATTTCATTATCTCTTACACATCTTCGGATCTGGAGGTCAACCCCTGTGTGGAAAATATATCCACCAATCCAGGTGAATCGTTCACTGCGCTGGACGATCAATTTCCTTCCTCTTGATGATAGGTGTGCTGGTAGTTTCCCAGCTGCCAGATAATTTGTCACATTAGTGCACCATGGTGTCTTAATAGTGACAACAAACATGTTTTCATCTGGAAATTGGTCTTCAACTGTTAAAGAAATATGTTTTGGTTATGCGAGACAAGAAATCTACAACTAGATTCTCTCTTCTGGGCTGATCCTTGATGGTGATGTTGAATTTCTGCAATAGTAATAACCAATGAGTAATCCATCCATTAGTGATCAGTTTGTAAGCTAAATATTTAATAGCAGAATGATCAGTATACATAATAACTAGATAGCCTGTTATATAGTGGCAGAATTTATTAATAGCATGTATATCGGCTAAAATTTATTTTCCAGTTACTGTATAATTTAATTTAGTGGGAGTAATATTTTTTCTAATAAAATAAATAGCATATGTTGGCCCTCGACCAAGTTTTGAGAGAACATTGGTCGTGTTTGACTATTTTTGGGACTTCAACAGGCTGGTCGAAGACGGAGCGCCCAGGCGAAGCGGAGATCGCGGGATCTCTCCTAGTTTGCGGTTTTTTTTGGTTTTTAAGGTTTATGTAACGGGTATGGGATGTCGACCCATGGGTTTACCCATGCTTATGCCTCTTTTTAATGTATAAATAAGTAACTAAGTGATGTAATAAGGAGTTACTAGTCATTGATTGGATTAGTGCATAGCTAGTTGGCTTTGTGCACATATGTGTTAAGTCTTGCAAAGCTAAGTGCAAGCATTGTGTCAGTGCTTTGTGCATAGATGGTGTAAATCTTTGTGTCGTGACCTGATTTTGAGGAAGGTAGATCTAGTGCGTTGTGCGCAGATCACTTGTCCCGTGCAGAGTGAGCTTCGTGGCTCTATGCCTGTTAGAAGATTGGAGGAGACTAATAAAGAAGAAGTGTTGGTGGGCGTAGCTCCACACTAGGGTGAACCACGTATATTCTGTGTCAATGTACTTTGTACAATGTTTTCCATGTTATTTATGCATCTATTTTCTTAGAGAACTTTTATTGATGTATGATAGATAGATCTATGGATGCTTAGTGCTTTATGATGTGAATGAATGTTAGATCTGAACTTATCCTAGGTGCTAAGAGGTTTTAAGGGTTAGATCTTGTGTTGTTCTGTAATTAGGGTTAATCTGCGATGTGAATAAGAATCATAACTTAATGCATATTGTTGGCTAAGTTCTTTGTTAAGTGTTGTGATCACAGATATGTGTCCCATCTAGGTTGTAGACACCTGAGTCCTGAACCCCCTCTGCCTCTACCTAGGGCGAGACTTCATCTGCCTCGCAGGTGTTTCCATAAAGGTCGATAGTTAGGGTTTTGTTGGTGCACCGTTGGAGCGTTGAACCCTGGGTCTACCCTTGTGCCAACAAATGGTTCTGTTTCTGGGACCTGAAACTGTGATTGTTGGGAACTGAAGAAAAGATAAAGCTATATGCATAGATTCGTTGCTAAAGTGCGCAATATTCTACTTGAATTTCCAAGCTCTGTGCTAAGAAAAGAACCATAATTGAAGAAAAGATGTAAGATCTTAAATCTTTGTGCTCTAGTAAAGGTAAGATAAGTAGAAATTGTTTTCTTCGAAAGTATGATTCTAGGTATGTTTGATAGATTATGTTCTAGTATGAAAACTAGGGAAAATCTAGAAAAAAGAGTTGATCTGAATAGATTTGATAGAGATAGTGAAAGATATGTTATTCCTTTGCATAGAAAGAATTTTTGGACTAAGAATTGGATGCAGGAACCTAGAAAGAATTTTTGCAGATTGTAGGTCCCTCACTGTGATCCCAGTGCGCAGTATATGAAAGGTTGGGGATCATTTAAAAGAAACAAAGGATTGACACTGTGTTATAACTGCAAAAGACCGAGACATCTTGCTAAGTAATGCACTGGTGTAGGTCCTATTTGTCTTTGTTGTAAATATGTTGGTTATGAGGTTTTGGATTACCCTAGAATGATTGACAAAGTTGAAAACATGAACATGAGACCATAAAACTATGAAGAAGATCAAGAAACTAAGGATATGTTATAAAACCAGAAAGAATCAGAGACTATGTTACTACAACTGAAAGAAACACCGAATGGTCACAGGGACATTGGTTTACCACAGATCTTAAAAGAAAATACGTGCATAGAAACAAGAATATGATATTTCAACATATACTATGTCTTGGATGAGGAAACATGGGTGAATATTATGCCAGAAAGGACTTGGGAAATTTTGGTAAGCCTGACATGACTCCTTCATTGGGAAGGATAAGATTGTTTAAATGAAAGATGATAACTCTATGTGGAAGAGTTACTAATGTACCTATGATTTCTCATGGAACATCAACCAAAGAATAATTTGAAGTCATTAAATTTGTTGAGAACATCACCCCATTTTCACTTTTGCTAGGAAAGACCTGGGTTGAGAAAGATCAGATCCAAAGGAAAGCAGAGGAAGAAACTACAGAACAAAAAAAAAAAAAGAATTAAGGAACTTCATAGCTAGAAAAATAAAGCGACTAATACAAGAACAAGAGGACAATTCGAAGAAACATAAGGCAAGAGAGTTAGCTGTCGAAGTTGAAAGAACACAAGGAGGATTGAAGAACCTATCCATGGAGGAAAGAAGAACACTCGCCCCATAAATAGTAAGAGAAGAAGTGTTACCTTTGAACCCTTTGAAAGACCCTCAGTTGTGTGAAGCTACTACGCTAAGAGAGGATAAGAATAAGAATGGAAAGAGGAACCCAAAGACTCAGATCATAGGAAAGAATGCAAGAAAGATCAGTAATAAGAAAACAAATATAGAAAAACTACAGGAAGTTCCAGAGAGGACTTCACAGAAAGAAGGCTTGTCGAACTTGAAGCTCGTTGGAATAGCAGAACCGCGCAGAATGACACTTCGCCACGACAAAGCTATATGACCGTTGGAGGCGTAATGACCATTAAAATGATGCTCCATAACGGTTATAAATGTAATTATTGCCAAAAATATCGCCATTGGACCGTTGAGACCGTGCCATAACGGATGGATTCGTATTGATGAAGGAATTTCAACCCGTTGAAGGAATCCATTACGACGTTGATTATTTAATCCATCGAATTCCGCACTAGGACCACTTTTTTCAAATTAAGATAACTGAGATAACAAAGAATTGATCACCTACCACACTATGTTTTCTAGACCTCGCCATCCATTCGATTACCTTGATTGTTCGTTCACCTACCTGAGTTATTTGATCACGAGTGTGCATGTCAGGCAAATGTAGCGCAGTAGAGAAGTCTTTGCAGGAGATATTAATAGGACTTATGGATGATAAAGTCATGTATGTCAGAATACAAGCATTGTTGATGGGTGGATTGCAAGCATCCCCCTCGACTGGATGTCGATCTATGTCCCAAACCGCGACTGAGAAAAGAAGCAAGCATCGCGACGATTTGGCGAACACGAATCAGATCCCTTCGGTCTTTCCCGACTACATCCCGTCTTTGGCTGGAATGGTTAGTCATGACAACGTATCGCATGATTTCGAGTACATGCTAATCACTGTGTACCTCCCGAAGGGGATATGCGTAGTCAGACCACAGTTGGAACTAATCTCAACTCTCAAGATCAACGATTTTAACTTTAGGGATCGAAATAACTATGCTCGCATCGCATCGCATAGGTACTTGAAAAAGATGACTAGGAAGAAGCCCAAGATAGTTCCTCAGCCATGGATTAAGGAGATCATGCGATCGACGATCTTAAATGTGATGAAGATACCTGACTTCGACAAACATCAGAAGGTTAACGCGTGAAGTAAACTCCTCCTGTCATGCTACCATGGCAGTTATCTTTGGTTGTATAGGCGCAACACTATGGCTCTGACGTTGATCCACCTCATTACTGAACTAAGCATGCAGAGACTAGACCCTCAAAAATTATACCCAGGGAAGGTTGTAGATCGCTCCCTGATGCAACGAATAAAGTAGGCATATGGCGATGTGGAGAAGGGGAAGCGAGGCTACAAGGTAGCCTCCATCCAAGATGGCGTAGTGTGCCTTGCTTGTCAACTGATCGTTGGCAAGCTCATCAGAAAGAACCATCCTACGCAAGTCACAAGGTTCTTAGTCGAACTCGCGGGGAAGTGTGTCGAAGGAATGCAGATGAACTGGGTGAGCTACCTCGTCAAAGAGTTGGAGAAGGACTGCTACGAAGCGCATGACCAAGGCTACGAATCACTTCAGTTGGTTGTTTATTCTAATCACATTTATCGCTTGGGAGATGCTGGAGGGAGAGACATTCCCAGAAGTCGATCCATCAGAACCATTGGTCGTGAGGTTCACCACCTTGTGGTATACGAGCGATATGGCGAAGCAGTGGCAATCAAATGTGGTGTTCCACACTTACTACCTACAACTGAAGCACGCCATTAAAGAATTTTTGCGGATGACCTCGAACACTTTGCATACGTACAAGCCACTAGAGAAGTTCCGCACAGACCGACACTTCATCTACATCACTGCACGTGGGAATGAAAGTAAAGAGGAGCTGCAGTCCTACTATAAATTGAATAACAAATATATGGAGGAAATAACTAAGGAATGGCTAGCCGAATTCCTTGTACCGAGCGAAGATGCAGAACTCTCCGACCCTGACATCATCGGAAGTCCTTTGGTCACCCAGACTGAGTATATGATGGATAGAGAAGTGCCAAGAAAAGAAGAAAAAGGAGGAAGTGCAACACATGGAAAGTGATGAGAAGGACAACACATCAGAGGAAACTGCGCCCGAATCACCTGCAGGAGGAGGAGATGAAGTGAACCAAGAGGAAGGAGGGGAAGAAGAATAAAAATAGGATGAAGATGAAGCTACACCATCAAAGGATCCCCTTACAGAGGCCGAGAAATCAAAGAAAAGGAAGGTTTCTTGACAGAAATCCTCAGCACAAAAGAAGTCCCGAGCCAATAAGCCTCAGTCACAGAATGTGCTCACAGTGTATGACATTGATCTCATCATCACAGCTGTAGAATATGCTTTAGAATACATCTTGCAGAGACATGAAGCAAAGCGGGAGTCGATGTATGACCGAATAGAGGATCTCAAAGACATCCAACATGCTATCCAGTCGGGTCGCGTAGTGTCTACTGCGCCATCCTCAACAGAAAATGTAAAATTGGGGGATGATCCCACCCAACTGGAAAGGTTAGCAGATGCGATAGAGGTTCGACTTCATCGAGCCCAAGAGGAAAAGGAGCAGGCCACAGAGGCATTAAATCAAGAAAAAGAGGAGGTCCTAGAGAAACTTCGAGTTGCACCGAAGGAGAAAAGTGAAATTCAGGCGGAGCTCGAGCATAACAATGTAAAGATACAGGAGGAAAAAGACCAGCTGCTTGCAGAGAAGACTATGGTTAGAGAGTTAGTAACTAGAGCGCTTCACTCTGTGCCTAGTTTGGCACAGGAGGAACTGGAGTCCACCGAGATGCAAGTGGGGAAGCTCGCTGAAGCCATTCAACAAATTCAATCAAGAGTAGCAGAGTTGGAACTTCATACAGTACCTAGCACTCCGCAAGAAGTCCGGGATGAGAGGGAAGAAACTACCAGAAGTGCAGTAGAAAGAATCAGGGCATTTTCCTCAGAATGTAAGCAATAAAGTGACTGAAGTGCACAGACCTATGAGCGCCTTGCAGAAGATCCGGAGTTGAGGAGATTGGAAGCACAACTCTAGGAGGCGAAGCAACATGCGTCTACAGTGAAAGCATAAGTGAAATTGTTGACTACAGTTGAGAAGATGAAGAGGTCGCAGGAGCAATGCGCAGTTCAATAGCAGGTCATTGCCATCTAGAGCAGAGTTATGGAGGTGACATAGAGACTCCAACTAGTGTAGGAGGAATCCTACACACTTTTTGAAGAGATCGAAGGACAATGCTCACAGCTGGAACAAGTAGTGACGATAGTGGAACAACACCTAGAAGGTCATGTTACCGATGAAGTAATTCAGGAGTTCGCTGAGTAGGAGGCTCTAGAGAAACAACAAGTTGAGGCAGCTCGAGCTAAGCTCGAGGGCTTAAAAGTAGAGTTTCCCAGATCATAGTGACTTGGGATGAGTTACAGGTGAGTGTTGGGGGACTGTTGGTCCTCGACCAAGTTTTGAGAGAACATTGGTCGTGTTTGACCATTTTTTGGACTTTGATAGGCTGGTCGAAGACAGAGTTCCCATGCGAAGCGGAAATCACCCATTTGGCAGGCTTTTTGGTATTTTAGGGTTTATGTAACGAGTATGGGATGTCGACCCATGGGTTTACCCATACTTAGGCCTCTTTGTAATGTATAAATAAGTAACTAAGTGATGTAAGAAGGATTTACTATTCATTGATCGGCTTAGTGCATATCTAATTGGCTTTGTGCACGGATGTGTTAAGGCTTTCAGAGCTAAGTGCAAGCATTTTGTAAGTGCTTTGTGCACAGACTGTCTAAGCCTTTGTGTCGTGACCTGATTTTGAAGACGGTGGATCTAGTACGCTGTGCATAGATCACCTGTCCCATGCAGAGTGATCTATGTGGCTCTGTGCTTGTAAGAACATTGAAGGAGACTAATAAAGAAGAAAAAGAGTTGGTGGATCTAGCCTCACACTGGTGTGAACCATGTATATACTGTGTCGATGTGCTTTTTACAATGTTGTCCATGTTATTTATGCATCTATTTTATTAGTGCACTGTTATTGATGTATGATAGATAGATCTATGGATGCTTAGTGCTTTATGATGTGAATGAATGTTAGATCTGAACTTATGCTAGGTGCTAAGAGGTTTTAAGGGTTAGATCTTGTGCTGATTTGTAATTAGGGTTAATATGTGATGTGAATAAGAATCATAACTTAATGCATATTGTTGGCAAAGTGATCTGTTAAGTGTTGTGATCACAGATCCGTGCCCTAGTTAGGTTGTAGGCACTTGAGTCCTACAACCCCCCTTGCCTCTACTTCGGGTGAGACTTCACCTTCTTTGCAGGTGTTGTCGAAAGGGCCAATAGTTAGGGTTTTGTTGGTGCATTGTTGAAGAGTTTAACCCTTGGTCTGCCCCTGTGCCAACAACATAAGGTTTCTTGTCTTCTTCATGTCCAAGGACAACGTCTATGGTGATATCCGATGCATCTGTAGAAATATGAAATGACAATTTCTAGTTTGGTCCTCTCAGCATTGGTGTTGTTGAGACTATCTTTTTGAGTTCTGCAAATGCAACATCACACTTATCAGACCACTGAAATTATGTATTACTAGTTAAAGAATGTAGAGGTGCATCTGTTCTTGAAATTTTTGTTGAAAAATACTGAGAGGGGGGGTGAATCAGTGTTTTGAGCTATTAACAATTTTTCACTTTTCTTTCACTGATAAATCTTAGTCTACTTTATAGAGACCAGTTGTTGTATATTCTTATGAAAACAGTAGTGCATCCAAAGATCATATTATGGATTTCTTCATTCATCAGATGTCTTTTAAACAGTAATTCAACAAAATAAACTAACACAGATGAATAACACACATGAACACCATAATTTAAGGTGGAAACCCAAATAGGGAGAAAACCACCGCTGTTGTTGTCTCTGTCTTCAATGATTATTATTAAGAAAACATTCTACAACAATGTACTAGTGCAGACTCATACTAGTACGCAGGATTCTACCTGCAGAAGGCTACAACCTTCTCTCGTTTACCAGCCTTTCCTGGAAGGGAGCTTCAACCCCTTGAAGATAGCACCAGTTTCTACTGGCAGATGGCTACTACTGAAGGGTTTAACCCTCATACTCACTGCTGACCACGTTTCATTAATTTTCACACTGGATCAGGCAGTTTCATCTAATGGTTATGACAGTAACAGAAATTATCTCAAGAG
>ML800356.1:317629-330420 GCA_009831015.1 Picea engelmannii | reverse complement strand
GATCACTTGCATGTAAGTGTCCTCAAAGAATAAGTTTTCTCAGTGAGCACAAGAGCGAGATGTTACAGAGAGACTATTAAGTTCCATATTGATATTAAATATTATATTTATTATTAATATGTAATAATGTTTTGTTAAACTGATAATAAATATAAATATAAATCTAAATTTATATATTTTATCTATTAATGCCCACCCCACTAGCTTTATCATCTTTTGAAAATAATCAAACTATTATTTTAACATGGAATGCTTTTGACAAGTTCCACCCCTACCTTTACAAGATGATAAATACACATAAAACTATATATATTAATCTATTGCACCAAAGGAAATGAAATGCACGTAAAAAAATATAGTAGAATAAAATAGATGTGACATGTTGAGCGGGTTGGAGGACTCGCGGGTTCACATTTATAGTCATGCTTATGTATCACGAGTCTGAATGACAACTTCCTCATTCCAAGCTTCTGTACAAATAGAATAAATTACATTAACTATATATATTAAGCTATTGCACCAAAGGAAATGAAATTCACTTATAAAAATATAGTATAATAAAATAGATGTGACACGGTGAGCGGGTTAGCGGACTTGCGGGTTCACAGACTCAGGGGTTCACATTTATAGTCACGCTTATGTATCACGAGTCCAAACTACCGCTTCCTCATTCCAGGCTTGTGTACAAATAGAATAAATTACATTAATGAATAATTTTTGAAATTAAAAACTATATATATTAAGCTATTGCAGCAAAGGAAATGAAATGCACATATAAAAATATAGTAGAATAAAATAGATGTGACACGATGAGCGGGTTGCGTGGGTTCACAATTATAGACATGCTTATGTATCACGATTCCGACCAACCGATTCCTCATTCCATGCTTGTGTACAAATAGAATAAATTACATTCAATATATATATTAAGTTATTTCACCAAAGGAAATGAAACGCACGTATAAAAATATAGTACAATAAAATAGATGTGACACGGTGAGCGGGTTGGCGAACTCACAGGTTCACATTTATAGTCATGCTTATGTATAACGAGTCCGACCGAGCACTTCCTCAATCCATGCTTGTGTACAAATAGAATAAATTACATTAGTGAATATTTTTTGAAATTAAATTTTTGTCTCCACTTATCAAACAAGTGAAATAACTAATTTTTTAAAACTAAATTTGTGTCTCCACTTTAAAAATATTTAATTTTTTAAATGTCATTGTTAGAACTTTTTTAAGGCTAACCATTTGTCTTGTATGCATTTTTTTTCCATATTTTGAAAATAATCATCAAAACAATAGATTAGATGATATTATTGGGACCATTCTTTTTTGGTTTAATTATGAGTCTTGTTTACATAGCTTTATGGTCTTTTGAATATAATCAAACTATTGTTTTAATAACCCCTACCTTTATAAGATGATAAATACACATAAAACTATATATATTAAGATATTTCACCAAAGGAAATGAAATGCACGTATAAAAATATAGTAGAATAAAATAGACGTGACACGATGAGCGCGTTGGCGGACTCACGGATTCACATCTGACGACAACATGAGATTTAGTAATTTATAGAATATTATAACATTTTACCAAGATGTATAGTAATTTATATAATGCTATAACACTTTTTACTTAAAGAATAGTATAAACAATTATTTAAATTTTATTCAATATTATTTTTAATGTTTTTAAATGTAAATTTGCAATTTTGGAATTTGTATTTTCTTTTGATAGAATGTTTAAATGAAACTTTTAAATTTTTAAAACAATAAGAATATGCACCATGAAAAATTTATAAATTCCTGAGGCACCAAGATTATACATGGAAACACTAAGTTTATACACCATAAAAAATTTCTAAATTTCTGAGACACCAAGATTATATACCTTGAAAAAATTTCTGAATTTTTGAAATAATTTTTTAAACAACACCTAAAAAACTTTTTCTCAAACACCTGAAACTTTTAAAATTTTGAAACACTAAGATTACACACCATGACAAATTTCTAAATTTCTGAGGCACCAAGATTATACATAGAAAAACTAAGTTTATACACCATGAAAAATTTATAAATTTGTGAGACACCAAGATTATACACCTAGAAAACATTTCTGAATTTATGAAATAATTTTTGAAACAACACCTTAAAAACTTTTAAATTTTTGAAACACTAAGATTATACACCATGCAAAATTTCTAATTTTTTGAGCCACCAAGATTATACACCTTGAAAAAATTATTTCACACCAAGATTATACAGACCCAACAACTCAAATATGGAATTACAATAATTTCAAATCAAAGGAAATGAAATGCACATATAAAAATATAGTAGAATAAAATAGATGTGACACAGTGAGCGGGTTGGCAGACTCACGGGTTCACATTTATAGTCATGCTTATGTATCATGAGTCCGATCGACCGCTTCCTCACTCCATGCTTGTGTACAAATATAATAAATTACATTATTGAATAATTTTTGAAATTAAAAACTATATATATTAAGCTATTGCACCAAAGGAAATGAAATGCACTTATAAAAATATAGTATAATAAAATAGATGTGACACAGTGAGCGGGTTGGCGGACTCGCGGGTTCACATTTATAGCCATGCTTATGTATCACGAGCCCGACCAACCATTTCCTCATTCCATGCTTGTGTACAAATAGAATAAATTGCATTATCTATATATATTAAGCTATTGCACCAAAGGAAATGAAATGCACGTATAAAAATATAGTATAATAAAATAGATGTGACATGGTGAGCGGGTTGGTGGACTCGCGGGTTGGCAGACTCATGGGTTCAGATTTATAGTCATGCTTATGTATCATGAGTCTTGGTTCACATTTATAGTCATGCTTATGCATCAGTAGTCCAATCGACCCTTCCTCATTCCATGCTTGTGTACAAACATAATAAATTTCATTAGTGAATAATTTTTGAAATTAAATTTTTGTAATTAAATTTTTGTCTCCAATTTTCAAGCAAATGAAATAACTAATTTTTTAAAACTAAATTTGTGTTTAGACTTTAAAAATATTTAATTTTTTAAATGTCAAATTGTTAGAACTTTTTTAAGGATAACCATTTATCTTGTATGCATTTATTTTCCATATTTTGAAAATAATAATCAAAAAAATATATTTGATGATATTATTGGGACCATTCTTTTATGGTTTAATTATGAGTCTTGTTTGAATAGCTTTATCATCTTTTGAAGATAATTAAACTATTATTTTAACATGGCATTCATTTGATAAGTTCCACTCCTACCTTTAGAAGATGATAAATACACATAAAACTATATCTATTAAGCTATTGCACCAAAGAAAATGAAATGCACATATAAAAATATAGAAATATAGTAGAATAAAATAGATGTGACACGGTGGGCGGGTTGGCGAACTCACAGTTTCACATTTATAGTCATGCTTATGTATCACGAGTCTGACCGACCACAACATGAGATTTAGTAATTTATAGAATATTATAACATTTTACCAAGATTTATAGTAATTTATATAATGTTATAACACTTTTTACTTAAATAATAGCATAAACAATTATTTAAATTTTATTCAATATTATTTTTAATGTTTTTAAATGTAAATTTTTAATTTTGGAATTTTGATTTTGTTTTGATAGAATGTATAAATGGTGTTTTAATGGGAGATTTTTCAAGTGTGGAGAGGGATCAAATCTTTCAAGGTATAAACCTATGTTATAATACAAAACTTGAATAAATATTTGTACCTAAAAATTGATCCTTCTTGACTGTAGAGTTAAAATGGATATATACTTGTATATACTATTTTATATTAATATTAATAAATAAACTATAAATTAAAATTAATGATATATATCCTATAATACTAATATTAAATATTGTATTCATTATTTTTTTTTTAAGTAAAAAGTTGGAGCCTGTTATATTAGCATAAGAAAAATACAGTAGTTGTTTGTGATGCCAGTTGTCCCGCCTAAGCAAGAAACCGGGACAACTGGGCATCCCTTGCCATGTGTTACCCCATTCACAAAATTAACAAAGTTAACAGTGCAACGTCCTGCCTGAAGGAAACCAGGACTATCAGTCATGAAGATGGAACTAGATTTCATGAACTAGTTCTAAGAAAACTGAGAGCTAACTGGCCCGAAGCCTAAATTATAGAAAAAAAGGCAAGTTCTAGTCCTGAGCATCATTTAACCTTTGAGCTTGCGCGCTTGTCCTCGTCCTTGTGCTACAACCATCCTACTGGGAACGCATAGGCCTTCGCACATGTTGGACATTGTCTCTTTGGAAGAGTTCTGGAGTGAGCCGCGAAGAGCATGTCGAGTCTCTGGTCAATTCGTGCGAGACAGAATATTTGATCATCTAACAGACTCCTCACCTCAAAAATGAGATTGAGGTACCCCGAGTCCGCGAAGAATGGCTGCTCCTGGCTATGACTGTCAATTGTCCCCATGGGAGTAGTCTCATCTGCTTCATGATGCACGTGCGCCTGTTGATTAAATGCTTGCAGCGCTTCCACCATGGGTGGTTCAAGAGGAATCTCCTCTTCAACATAGCAAGTGGGGTAAAGCTCCTCTAAGATGGTGGTGTTAGGGCCGGGCATAATGCTTGCAGTCGGAGGCTTGCTGTCTAGACCAAATTTCGAAGGTGGGTTCCAGTTATCCGGCACTGTGAACAGAGTGTGCTCGGGGACGCTTTCCAAGCCATCCTCCAGAGTAACTTCTTCCACGTACTCCATTGGAGGCATTCGTGGTGTCGTTCTCCTTCGGCTAGTTTCCATTGCTATGGCTTTCTCAAAATTATTTTTCCTCTGGCATCGTGATTCAGCCGTGTACCAGGCATCTCCCCTACGCGGCTTCCCTCTCGCTCTGGGCATGGTGGGGGTCCGGTGGATTGCCAGAGTTCTTTCCAGAGAGGTCACTTTGCTCCAGAACACTGACGAGGTCACAGGGTGCTGCCACTGCTCTAGTGGAGTGGCGGAGAAGTTGCGACAATTATGTTGTTCCAGTGGAGTGGAGGCTGCAAAGAGCGACTGGTGCTTTGGTCTGTCAACCTGGGTGATGAGGACTATTGCTAACATCACCGCCATGACCATTAAAGTCTGTTGGTTAGTGCGCTAGTGGCTGGTACACTTCCCTTGCGCGAGGGGGCTCATCGCTTGAATGCGCCTGCGCATATCCATGGCAAGTTAAAGTCGGAGGGGATGTTGGCCAGTAGATGCATTAATACCGCGTCCCGGCCTGATCCTGCGTGGCACAATTGCACGACGTGTCACCCCATCCGGGGAATATTGTATTCATTATTAATATGTGATAATGTTTTGTTAAATTTTATTCAATTAATTATTCATATTAATTTATTTATTTTCACTTTTCATGTTTATTTATGAATACACTAAGACAATTATAAAATTACAATGATTTTATCTTTTGCTTAGTATTCCTCTCTCCTTCATTTATCAAACTCTTTCTTTACAATTATAGAAAATCAATCTTGCAGAGCAAACTTCATGATTAGAGAAACACACACTAAGTAATAGTCAGATTGGTCCAACATATAGGAGAGCCTATTAAGGTCCATATTGATATTAAATATCATATTTATTATTAATATGTAATAATGTTTTGTTAAAGTGATAATAAATATAAATCTAAATTTATATATTTTCTCTATTAATGCCCCCCCGACTAGCTTTATCATCTTTTGAAGATAATCAAACTATTATTTTAACATGGAATGTTTTTGATAAGTTCCACACCTACCTTTATAAGATGATAAATACACATAAAAACATATAGATTAAGTTATTTCACCAAAGGAAATGAAATGCACGTAAAACAATATAGTAGAATAAAATAGATGTGACACGGTGAGCGGGTTGGAGGACTCGCGGGTTCACATTTATAGTCATGCTTATGTATCACTAGTCCGATGGACTTCCCATGCTTGTGTACAAATAGAATAAATTACATTAATTATATGTATTAAGCTATTGCACCAAAGGAAATGAAATTCACTTACAAAAATATAGTAGAATAAAATAGATGTGACACGGTAAGCACGTTGGAGGAATAGCGGGTGACTCACGGGGTGGCTTCCTAATTCCATGCTTGTGTACAAATAGAATAAATTACATTAGTGAATAATTTTTGAAATTAAAAACTATATATATTAAGATATTGCACCAAAGGAAAATAAATGCACGTATAAAATATAGTAGAATAAAATAGATGTGACACTGTTGGTGGACTCGCGGGTTCACATTTATAGTCATGCTTATGTACCACTTACTCATTCCATGCTTGTGTACAAATAGAATAAATTGCATTCACTATATATATTAGGCTATTGCACCAAAGGAAATGAAATGCACTTATAAAAATATAGTAGAATAAAACAGATGTGACACGGTGAGGGGGTTGATGGACTCACAGGTTCAAATTTATAGTCATGCTTATGTATCATGAGTCTATGTATCCTTATATAACCGACAGCTTCCTCATTCCATGCTTGTGTACAAATAGAATAAATTACATTAGTGAATAATTTTTGAATTTAAATTTTTGTCTCGAGTTGTCAAAAAAATGAAATAACTAATTTTTGTAAAACTAAATTTGTGTCTCCACTTTAAAAATATTTCATTTTTTAAATGTCATTGTTAGAACTTTTTCAAGGCTAACCCTTTGTCTTGTATGCATTTATTTTTCATATTTTGAAAATAATCATGAAAATAATAGATTAGATGATATTATTGGGATCATTCTTTTCTGGTTTAATTATGAGTATTTTTTTCATAGCTTTATCAAATCAGACTATTATTTTAACATGGCATGCTTTTGATAAGTTCCACCCCTACCTTTATAATATGATAAATACACATAAAACTATATATATTAAGTTATTGCACCAAATGAATGAAATGCACGTACAAAAATATAGTAGAATAAAATAGATGTGACACGGTGCGCGGGTTGGCGGACTCACGGGTTCACATTTATAGTCATGATTATGTATCACTAGTCAGACCGACCGCAACATGAGATTTAGTAATTTATAGAATAGTATAACATTTTACCAAGATTTATAGTAATTTATATAATGCTATAACACTTTTTACTTAAAGAATAGTATAAACAATTATTTAAATTTTATTCAATATTATTTTTAATGCTTTTAAATGTAAATTTGGAATTTTGATTTTGTTTTGAAAGACTGTGTAAATGAAACTTTTAAATTTTTGAACAGTAAGAATATACACCATGAAAAAATTCTAAATTTATGAGGCACCAAGATTATACACGGAAACACTAAGTTTATACACCATGAAAAATTTCTAAATTTCCGAGACACCAAGATTACACCTGAAACTTTTAAATTTTTGAAACACTGAGATTATACACAATGAAAAATTTCTAAATTTTTGAGGCACCAAGATTATACACGGAAACACTAAGTTTATACACCATGAAAAATTTCTAAATTTCTGAGACACCAAGATTATACACCTTGAAAACATTTCTGAATTTATGAAATAATTTCTGAAACACGTAAAAAACTTTTAATTTTTTGAAACACTAAGATTATACACCATGCAAAATTTCTGAATTTCTGAGGCACCAAGATTTTACACCTTGAAAAAATTATTTCACACCAAGATTATATAGACCCAACAACTCAAATATGCAATTACAATAATTTCAAATCTGCAATTTCAGTGAGTAATTTCCTAAATTTCAGTTGAAGTAAACTTGACTAAAAAATGTGCCCTCATAAAACCAAGGTAGGTCATTTACAATATTTCTTTAAATACTATTACATTTATATAACCTGCTTACTTTTTAAAATGGAAGTAAATCATTCCACCATGCTCCCACACGTTCATGCCACACTTTTATGTACATATCATGTCTTAAAGGTATGATATGTTGTGATAAAGGCATCAGGGTTGGAAACATTAGAATTATCGGAAATACACATTTTATTAGTGTCCAATTTTCCTATGAAGCTATAGTTTTCATAGCGTATGAAGGAGATAAAATCCCAAGTTCTACCGCCAACGAAATTCTCACATTTTTGTGGGACGATAGTTGTTGCATCTTGTGATACAGAACAACGGGTCCAACTGCGGATGCAGTAAACCAACCTTGCAAAGTTGAAGCAAATAAGGGTCTAGGATATCAACCCTGCCAATTGGAAGAACAGGTCTAACTGCCCAAATTCACTACAGACAAGATTGTATCCAAAAATCGGAGGAAAATGCATTGTAACAGGCCTGTTAAGTAAACATTTAAGGCTGTGAGGCTTGTTAGTTAAACATTTAAGGTTGTCAGAACCGTCCAAGGGCTTCGTGTTGTGTAAACATTTAAGAAAGAATGTGTGTGGCAGGCATGTTTGCGTGCGTTAAGTACTTAATAATAATAAATAATAATAATAATAATAACAATAGTACACCAAACATAAAAATATTTATAATTAACAAAACTTAGGATAAATTTATCTAATAGAAAATGCTAGGACAAACATTCAAACTAATGTTAGCATTAATCCACCTTCGAGCAATGCATAAGAAAATATATGTGTGTTGATATTGGATTAAAACATGAATTAAAACATTGGGAATAGTGAAGATGACAATAAGACTTTGAATCTATTCTCCCATGAGATGATGACATATATCGTTTTTTTTTATTATATAAAAAATAATGTTTTTGGTTCTATAGTACTAACAATAGAAATGATGTGAAAATATTTCGTCAAAGGACATATTAATATAAAGTCAACGAATTATCGATTGCTATAGTCCCTCTATGCCTTCGATAGGGACTAAAAAATCAAATACTAACTCGAGCGCTTAGTAGCTCACACATGCATTAATAAAACCCAAGAAATGACATAATATATATAAAAAATTTAAAATATGAATCATGCACCATTAAAATTGGATCACATTGGTGCGCTAATATATACAACACATTGGATAATTTTTAGATATTTTCCTATGGAATACTTTTTTATTTAAAAAATAACAAATATGTATTGTTTTGTTCCCATAGAAAGAGAATCAATGCATTTGTTATATAGAAACACTATATAATGTTTCATTTTTTGATAACACATTAAGGTGAACTAATGTGTTTATATGTGAGAAGTATCGAAGTAGGTTTAGAAATTTTGTCATAAAATATAGATCTTTATTTTAAAAAATGAACAAACTAATTGGTGTAATTAATAACTCAGAAATGCACAAATGTGCCCATATAGAGCATAATTCAACAAGTTTTTAAAAAATTCAATGGTGTGACACTCTTTTGTGAGTGCAATGGTGTGCCTTATTGTTGGGTGCATCAGGGTAGGTTAAACTGAAAAAAATCTACCATACTGTAATTCATTTTTACATTTTATTCAACATTTCTAACAACACAAGCACTAGTTCTCACCATTCTTGTAGAGTCACCCCATTGTCAGTGCTACCATGTTGACAAATTCCTTGAGTCCTTTGCTTCACCCATGGATTTGGTTCATTTTCAAATTTTGTAAAATGGTAATATATTTTTTATTTTTTCTCTATGTAGCAACCATGTCTTCTTGGCATAGAAGAGACCAGGTAAATTATTTATTACCTCCTCATTTAAATTTTTTGCGAATTGAAATTTCAAATTTCGCTTGAATTTATTATTATTTTTCAAGTTTTATTTTAAAATTTTTCATAATCATTTGGATCACATCAAACTTTGCAGTGCACCATGTAAATTTATAAGGTGAACAATTAGAAATTTGTCTCTTTACACTATGTACACCAATAAGTCATTTTAAATGAAACATTTTCTATGATTGCCAATGTGTTTGTGAATGTACAATGGAAATGACACCAATGATCTAGTACATCGCAAGTGCATCGTTGGATCTAGTTAATAAAAGTGATTCACATGGTTTATTGGAGCATAATATGAAAGTTAGATGCACCATTATAAGTGAACCAATGTATTGTAAGTGCACCAGTGATAATGCTTTTAAATTTATAAATTCCCCCTCTTTTGTTGGTTCTCTTGTGGATATAATGAAGAGGTGTTACCAATGTTCTCGAATATCATACGAACATTGTTAATCATAGGATAAAATTGTTTTTTTTTTCTCAATTTGTTGGTGCATTTCAAAGTGTATGGACATGTTATTGGTGGTGCATTAGAATATACAAGGAACATTATAGTCATGTCAATGCCCCTATAAAAGTGGTGCACCAGTTACCAATAAAAATATAATAACTTATCCACTTTCCCAGTGCATTAGGTGTTAATTTGGAGCATTGATTATAGTGTCTATTTTTAAGCTACATCAATGTCTTTTACCAATTTTGTTTTGTAAAAAATTATAATTTCAAATTTAAAGATAGAAAAAAATGGTATTTTATTATAGATTGTGTTTGTGTGTGTTCCTAAATTAATTTTATATGTGAATCAAACACAATGATGATTATAATAGCAATAGAAGCAAGTGGACATGTGCAACTTTGTATGAGAGTTGGAACCTAGAGAGAGGGAGAGGTATATGTACCCTCATCTTATTAAATCACATACTTGGCTCCTTTTAAGGAATGTTGGACTCCTCCAGTTTTATGAGGAGGATACATCCATAAAAGGGAACTCACACTTATTGATGCAGATGATTCTCCATAGGGTTTACACTAGGTAGGAATTTAGGGTCGATACAAATCTATGTACCAACTCATAAAAAAAGATATTTGTTTTATTTTTGGGCTATCTAGGAGAGGGAAGGATTTTCCCCAGTTCCCTAATTTTCCACCTATTATTGTGAGAGATAATTATTTGACATATGTGTATATATATGTTAGTGAAACCATCATTGATCCTAGTGTCTTCCAAATTGTTGGTGAATAGTTTCATTTATGATGCCGACGCACGCTCCCTTCACAACCCACAGGTTGAAAGGTCCACGTCAACACATGATCTTTCCTTTTCTACAGCCTGAAGAACTCTAAATGGCTCTTATATTTCCCTATCAGGAAATATACACCCACAACAACTCTCACGGGATCCCCTCCTTGCACTTAGGAGATCGGATTTTGCAACTTCGCGAATCCAATGGTCGAGCGTTAGTCTCTTGAATCCCCGAAACCCCGAAACAGTCAAGGCTGACCTTTTCTTTTCCCTTTCGGGATCTTCCCTATCACGATTTTGGCGGTCGTTATGTCAAGTAACTTGCTTCCCCGACTCCCGAATCTTGATTTGCTGAAACTCCGATACACTCGCGCGCTTTGACTTTTCAATGCTTCTTCACTTCATCGGCACTTCGGACTTCGCAATATCGCGAATCCTAATGCAATATTTTTGGGACTTCGCTCCACGAAACTTTGAAGTAGTGTGCCACCTGTCCACCTCCCTGACTCCTCCATGGCCCACACAATCCTTTTAGCTTTCGGGATATCGCGTTTCGGAATATCGTGATTCCCGTTGTAAGACTTACGGGACTTCAACCCACGAAAACCCGATACAAGTATATACGTGTAAACCCCACAGCCCTTGTGGCTTAGATATACAGTCCTACTCCTCCTGAGCTTAGAACCTCTCAGGAATACTCGTCGTATCTCCCTCGCTCCTCCGTGAGATCTAACAGTCCACGAAAATTCATGAATTCTCCTCAGAGAATTCCAACCATCCGTTCTTTCCTCTGAGAACCTCCTGGGTTCGACGTCGCTATGCCTTCCTTCAAAATTTCAAGACTTAGTCTCTTTGTCTCCCTTCAACGACTTTGAAGGCTTCAGATTTCCGAACTTTCCAAGACTCTGTGTCTTTTAGAAAAACACTTTCACGCACTCCTTGTAGAGGACTTTCAAACACTTTCAAGTGCGTGAATCCCTTTGACCCTGCGCACTCCTGCAGCAGTAGTCTCTAAATTCTTCACTCAGATTCACAACCCTGATCTTTCACTTGGCCTGCACACTCCTTGCACGGCTCTTGTGCCTGTCTTCACTTCTGCGGAAATGAGAACAAAAGCTATCTCTCCTGATCTTTCAGAGACAAACCTCTGAACACCTTGTCAACGCACTCCTTGCGGACACTTCAACTGCACTCCTTGTAGGAACTCTTGCTTAGATAAAGAAACAATTGAAACTCATTCCATTACCTTTTCCTCTCAGATTTCAACCATTCAACAATAAATCATTCATACATGGCATAAAAGCAATTGCATGACAGAAAGAGTAAAACATTCATGAGCATAACATTCAAAGATGCATACACAGAGAATATATGAACACCATGAGTCTGAATCACAACTTTCTTTGTATTAATTCAGAACTTTTGTACATGGAGTCTACTACACAGCTCTCTTCTTCTCTTCTATGCTCTCCTCAGTAATGTCTTCTTCTTTTTACAATACACAATGAGGGTGTCTATATCATGTTTCCCTCTTGCGCTCTAAAACTGTCTAATCTAGAATTGAATTCTATCTACTTTACATTAACTACCATAAATACCTTCTACCTACTAAGGATGAGAGAAAATGGCTCAAGGTACGTTTACATTTTACAAGTGCGCTTCTTCTTAATGACTTCATTTAAGATTGCGCATCAACTTCAAGGAAATTTCAAAATCTACGCTGGCACTTGTCCAGCTGTCTTTTTCTTCCGCGCTGGCTCGCTTGATGTTGGTGATGCTCCTACATCATACTCCCTGGCTTGAAAAATTTCATGGGCTCCTGTCCATGAGCTCAAGCACTGTGTGTCCATGCTTTTGGATCTC
>ML800356.1:286594-302096 GCA_009831015.1 Picea engelmannii | reverse complement strand
TATATATATAAAGAAAACGTTCCAGATTATTCTCTGTTACATTGATAGACTCAGAATTGTCTCAATACCTAATTCTTTGACCAATAGTAAATACGAGAATTTACACTTCCAGTACCCTTTTATTCTGCTAAGGATTTACGATGATAAAGGTTGGAAGTAAAGCTCCAGGAATGAGAAAGAAAATTAATAATGCATTATTCACAATATCATTTAACTCTAAAATGTCGAAGAATAGATTTTAGCATGAAAAGAGAAATCAAATCGTATTTTGTTTCCATTAATGTTCGAAACATAACATAGTAAGAATACAACTAAATCCTTTTGGCCAATCATACAATTTTAAATCCGACTCTTTCATTGATTGTGAAGACAAGTAACAGAGGTAAAAACTGGTGAGTAATCTCTACCACAGATTTAATTCTTTAATTGAATCTTCTACCCTGAGTCACCTAAGCCTTCTCGGAAAGGATAATATGGAACCCGAATACCTCTTAAGGGGATGACAGAGGTTGCCTCCCATGCTATTGCGTGACCAAAACCCTGCATAGAGTATGGTAAAACCATTATAATTTATTCAACAGAGATAAGATGATCAAAGTTGGGAAACGAAAAATAATAGGAAAGAATGGTCAAAGTAATTCTTAACTTTAATGGAGTGATTCAATACCCTTCGTCATTGCGCCAATCCATGTACCTTCCTAACTAGAAAGGGGGAAGAGCAGCACGAGACTTCCTGATGGGTACCCTTGCAAATCAAAGGGGCCCATCATTAGTTATGAGTACCAGTAAATAATCCAAAAAAAACATTTCGGAATAATACATGTATGAAGATCATAAAGAGATACATAAGTTGCATGGAAAATATAAAACCGATGTTAAATTCTAAATATAAGAATAAAGATTTGGACGCCTCAGGCCAACAAACGTCACCAATAATCGGTCTAATAACATCTTTGAATTAGTTAATTAAAGACAGAGAATACAAGATCAAGATTGTGCCGAAAAGAAAAAAAACACCAGACGTGTATGACCTTGGTAATACACTCAGACTTATAAGAAAATGGGTACCAAAGAATGAATCTCGATTGTTCCTAGTATATGACACAGGATACCAAACTGTTGGTTTAGGGTTAAGTCAACTGTTAACCTTCGGTATCTTGAAGCCCCCCTTTAATCTTCCCAGAGCTAAGAAAAACCTGATTATAGTCAAGGGAGGAAACTTGAAGCTGAGAGAGACACGTGAGGTAAAAGTCTTCTATACGGCCAAAAGGCCTGATGTTAACTTAACAAGGAAGACCCAGACAGAAATTCTGCCAACTAGGAGACTAGACAATGAATCAAGCCAGGCCCAGTAACAAGAGTTCAATTCAAAATAGCATCTGCTCCGAAGAGATAATTATAAAAGACATAGTGATAAGTTCCTTCCACAGGAGGGAATGGCTTGGTCTTGAAAAAAATAGTATAGAGAAAGGGTAAGCTACGGAAAACCTAAGCATTGCTAGGGTAAATGTCGATACCACACCACTATAGTAAACCTTGAAAATAAGACCAAGAATACTACTGAGGAACTGGACTACCCATGACTCTTCCTAACGATACAGAAAAACTCGGATGCAAAAAAATGATATAATAGTCGAATTTCGACTTACCTTGCCTAGGGTTTTCGTCTGGAAGATTTTTCCAAGTTCTCTTTCATCCAGAACAAAGACCAAACCATGAACTCATGAAGACGATGCTAAGGTGAATACCAAACAAGAAATGGCCTGTAATGACTCACACTCTCTTCACAGAGCCAAGGCGGAAATGAAAATGATAACACTGGAATAACCCTTCTCATGGAGTAATGGGGATGGGTGATAACCGTACCTGGTCCATGTGAATATTGTAAGTTTTTGAAAATGCATTGGGGCACATAAGCTGAGTACTGAACATAATGGACTTATCCCAGAATATCTTAAATGTCGCAGACATGCCATTAAGGTGAGATAGCATCTATGTCTATCATTTTTCTCAGAATATTAATGGTGAAGTACCTTGGGTGGCCTATTTTAGGGTACAACTTCTCCCTTGCTATTCTGGTTACATGTTGAACCTAACTATCAATGCACTAACCCCTGCCGGAGTAGATAGCATAAATTTCATTAATTATCGAGGAAATGTTTAGTGGCATCAAACGTAACTATAGCCTTTCTGAGTTTAGCCTCTACATGCATTGTTATCTTTACGAAGTTCAATTATGTGAAATAATGACCAATACATGCCTAGAACGATATCTGGTTTAAAGGTATTTTTAAATGAAGTTTAACCTCTCCTTAGTAGACTTTATAGTGGTATATAGGAATGGGAGTTTTAAATCCTTTAAATATATGGCCATCACACGAACATGATAGTATTTATAGGTGGTTACACCTATGTATCATATAAGTGGGATGTGAACCTAAAACGAAGATGGTGGATAGTATTAAGTTTCAATGAAAACAAAATATTTTCAGTTATATACTTATACTCACGTATAGCTCAATTCTGCAACAAGAAGAGGCAAGCATACGTTAAAGAAAATATGATAGGAGAAGTAAAAGGAAATAGGACTGTTGTATAGCATGGCTAATGAATGTCTGAAATTTTTTGAGACAAAAGAGCAACTCGAAGTATCCTAATTAAAAAAAATTATGTAAATTTTGGGGTACATTACACTGAGACTAGAGAATCATTGATTTTTTCCACGAGTATTCAATTGATATTTGTTGTGTCTTACCCCAATGAAATATTTTCCTTTATAATTTATGGCATGTAGTGGCACTGGTATTGTCTATAAGTTTACAATGAATTTCCTTAAATACTGAGTTTCTCCCATGAAACTACCGACCTTTCTCATATTGGTGGGAATATGGAATTGGGTGATGGATGGAATATTCTCTGGATCTACCCTCAATTATCCTCTTCCAATCATGTGTCCAAGGTATATCAAGGAGGTATTTCCAAACTCACATTTCTGCAAGTTGGTAATCAACTGAGTCCTCCTCAAGGTCTCTTGTATCTATATCACATGTTAGAGGTTCTCTTGCCAAGTATTGATAAAGATTAGTATGTCATCTAGATATATTATTACAAAAGAGTCAATGAAGGGGTTTAGCACACCATTCATTAGCATCATAAACATTGCAGGTGCATTGCATAATCCAAAAGGAATTACTAACAACTCTTAAAAACCTTTTCTTCTTTTTAATGTTGTATTCCATACATCGTCCTTCTTGATCCTCACTTGATGGTAGCTTGATTTGAGGTCTAGCTTAGTGAAGAATGTGTGTTGCTACAATTGATCCAAAAAGGCATCAATCCTTGGCAAAGGATATATATTCTTGATGGTGATATTATTCAAGGCATGGTAGTGAATGCACATTATCTAGCTTCCATATTTATTTGGAACCACAATTATGGGTGAACCACATGGTGATGTACTCAGTATGATGACTCCCTACTCCAAAAAATGTTGTTCTTTATTCTTTAATTAGTCTTATTCAATGAAAAACTCCCTATACATCCCATGTTTTGGCAGTAGTGACTTCGGAAAGAAATGAATCTTGTGTTCAACCTCTCTCTTGGGTGGTAGTCCCTGAGGCTCCTGAAACAATTCCCTCTAGGATTCAATCAGTTGTTGTAGTCATTGACGCTACTCACCACTACATCATTACAAGGATGACTTCATCTCCTACTCGCTTCCCTCTCCTTGATGCTTTCCTTCTCTTAGGAACAACAAGACAAACTTCTTTGTACTTCCCATGATTGTTCTTGCCCGATTAACACTAATAAGAGAGAGATTAGCTTTGTCCTTGTGTGCATTTGTGGAATAATATTTGTTATCCTTGACTTGCCTATATTGGTTCTATTTCCTTCTAAAAATGGCATCTCTCACATACAAATATGGAATTCCCAATATGAATCCACATATGTTAGAGGAACCACATATACAACCACCTCATCCACAAAATTTTGGTTGATGGAAAACTTAAATTTTCACTGTTTGCTCACTTTAAATTCCATGTCTTACCTTACCCATCCTAAGGGGTATGGATGCAGATGATATTGATTCTCCATTCTATTGGTTATCTATTATATTCTTTGCACGGGTATTAGTGTCACATATTTAGGTGGTTTTTCAGCACATGGTTTCTTTGTCGATGGTTTTCTATTTCCAGTTAAGGAATTAGGGTTGTTGACTAATCCAGGTCATTGAGTTAGGGTTTTGGATGTCACTAGATCCTATATGTATATTGTATTGTAAACAATGTAACACAATGAAAATATAGAATATGTTGATTTTCCTGGTTTAGGTTTCCAGGGGAAAAATCTCTGTGTAATGTTTGTATATGCCATTGTATATTTTATGTTCTTTTACTGAATATTTGTTTGTAGTAAATATTGTACAAGGTTAAAATCAACATTTGGTATCAGATATTTGTTGGCTTCAGGGGGACACCTTTGTGGTCAAGGGTTTGACTCGGGACTGTGATAACCCTTTTTATAGTGGGAGATTTGTGGTATTAATTTTTCAGGTGAAAAGAAATGGCAAGAAATTCAAAGATGGATATCGAGAAGATTAATGGGAAACGTTTTGAGTTGTGGAAGCTCAAGATGGAAGATCTGTTGGTGGACATAGATCAGTGGATCATGATAGATCCAGGTACTACACCTATAGGAACTTCAGCAGATGACTGGAAAAATTTGGATCAGAAGGCAAAGAGCACAATCCAACTATGCCTCTCAGATTCAGTATTACTAAATGTGTTTGAGGAAGCTACAACCAAGGATTTATGGGAAAAGTTGTGGAAGTTGTATCAGTCTAAATCCCTAGTAAAAAAACTATTCTTGAGAAAGAAGTTGTATAACCTGAAGATGAGAGATGGAGACTCGGTGGCAAAGCATTTGAACGACTTCAATACTGTGGTAAGTCAGTTAGTATCTGTTGAGATTAAAATTTCAGATGAAGATATATGTATCAGTTTACTATGTTCTTTACTATATGCGTGGGATAGTCTCGTTGCGGCCATAGGTATTAATACAACTGCCTTGAATTTTGATGAAGTGGTCTCATCCTTGTTGTCATAGGAGCTAAGACAAAAGAATATGGAAGGATATAACACATACGCATTATTTTCAAGAGGACGTTCCTAGGAAAGAAATAGATCTAAGTTCTCAAGTGGGAAATCTAAGTCTATGGGTAGATATAAATCTCCTAGAAAGTTTGTAAATGTATGCTGGAGATGTGGAAAAGAAGGGCACTATAAGAAGTAGTGTAGGTCCAAATTTGAGAAAAAGAAGGGATCTGAAGAATCTCCTTCTATAGAAGAAAAGACCTCCAAGGAAGAAGGAGGGGATGTGTACTTGGATTCTTCACGCACACATGTAGATCAAGAGGCATTGTTGGTTGACTCTGGTGCATCTTTTCATAAGACTCCCCATAGGGAGTGGTTCTGTGAATATGAAAGGTGTTGGAACACTTTTAAAATTATAAGCCTAAAGCTTTATCCTATCCTTCAACTTTAAATTAGAAGTCATTTTCCAAAAGATAAATATTTATGCTTTTAAGCCTTAAAGCATGCACAAGGTCTTTTGTCGATTGATTTCCCCCATCGATAGAACGATCCCTTTTTCTTGAATTTTTTGGAGCCACCTAGTTGTTATAAAAGTCAAGCCTCTAGAGACTTGTTTCAGATTTTCGGGTTTCAGAGTTTCACTCTTTAGACGCTCCATCATGTAGCAACTCCAAAGTCCTGATTTCTGAAAAAAAAAATTGGAGAATCCTAGTCACCATACATGTGTACCCCTCTAAGCCTTGACACATCATTACTAGTGATGGCCTGTTGAAACAGTAATAAAGTTAATTTTTCCAACAAGCTAACGATAAATACCTAAAATCTAAACTTCAATTAAAATTTGAATAATAACTTCACGCATCTGAAGTTCGGATATTTGTCATTCTATCACATTATAAATTCACGAAGCCTGAACTCTCGAAATGCCTTAAAGTGGTAAGCATAGTTAATTAAAAAATTAAAGACAATTAGCAAATAATTAATCTCTGTGTGATTTCGCGTTTCGGGAATGCTATCTCGTGTTGTTATCAAATATCCCGAGGTCCGAAACCCCGAAATACTTAACGGTTAAACATGATTAATTAAAATGTTAAACATGATTAGTGCTAATTAATTACATCGTGAGTTTACATTTTGGGAATGTTGTATCGAGCTATTATCGGATATCCCGGGGTCCAAAACCCTGAAATACTTAACGGTTACACATGATTAATTAATGGGTTAAAACATGATTATTTAACGGGTTAAAATGTGATTATTTAACGTGTTAAGAATGATTAATTAATGTGTTAAACATGATTATTGTTAATTAATTTCTTCGCAATTTCGCATTTCGAGAATACTATCTCGCGCTGTCATCGAATACCCTCAAGTCTGAAACCCCGAAATACTTAACTGGTAAACATGATTAATTAATGTGTTAAACGTGAATAATTAATGGGTTTAAATTGATTAATCAACGGGTTAGACAGGATCGATAAAAACTTAAAAGGCAATTATCTTATAATTAATCATTTCACAGCTTCTAGTTTTGGGGATTTTTCGAATTTGTTCCATCCAAAAAAATCTCAATCTCGAACCAACGATATTTAATAGTGTTTATCATGAATCAAAGGTAATGATTTCTTAGAAAGTAATGCTCAAATTAACACAAACTAAACATGAATAAAAATGTTTGGTTTTGAATTTTATTTCTACCTTCCACAAAGTAGTGAGTTTTATCCAAGGGAATCTTACACATTCTCCTCTGTAACAGGATGGAAGCGAATGAAGCAACTAAACCGTCACAATCAGTGGAAAAGTTGATGAATAGACGCATCCACTGTGTCGGACATGGAAAGGCAAGCACAGCTGGCAAAAAGTGAAGACACATGCACCTGCTACTCCTACGAAAAAAAATTAGATGCCAGTTGTCTCTATGCTAAAGGAAGAGGAGAAGAAACCTCGCTGCTAACAGATGGAGTGAGAGAGAGGAGATACTAACAAAACCCTTCAAGTTACATATTGTAATATTTACCATTTTTTTAATTATGATAATTCCAGCCGCTTCCGGTTGAAACCATTTTTGTATAAATACATGGTTTAAAGACTTAACACGGGTGGCTTCTTGCCAAATGTAATTAAGAGAAAATATCCTTTTGTGATAATTAATACAAGCACAGACAGAGATTCCAATCTTTGTGTAGTATGAGTTATGTTTCTTATTTGTACTCCATATTTATTGTTTCTTTAAATGTTTCTTTGATAAGTGAGTGTTTACAATTTAGTAACACAGCTACTGTAATCACACCAAACCGGTTGTTCGTTAAGAAAACAGTTTTTCCTCTGTATTTCTTGTCAGTAAATATAAGACCTGTAAGCTACTTGGATAACTAAATCTTATATCCTTCCAAGAGTGCATGCTTTATTTTCTTCTACTCTGAATAGGATAAGATTCATCTCTACATTGATGCCTTGTTTTGTTTAATAGTTTTGTAAGATTCCCTCACCTCACCTAATTTTATAAATCGACTCAGATGACAAATTACGACCTTTGTACTATTTTGTTTTTATTTTCATTTGAGGAATTAAAGCTTATATAACTATCGGAAGAAAAATCACTTCTTAAAATCAACCTTTATATTTATGATGCCTTGACATTACACTTCTAATCCCTAAGTGTAATCTCAGGAACAACATCTTTTTGGTGCTGTTGTCGGGGACAAAGAAACGAAGTTATTTTTCACTGGTAAAACGACATGGTAATTTTCTATCTTTGATAGTGAACAAAGATTGAATACATAATAAGGATATCTTTTATCTTTCACTTGGCGACTCCATGGTTCGAATACTCCACATAATTCACTGGTCACTCCACTGTTTCCAAGATGTCAATTTTGTTCGCTTCTCGAATTGTTTTGAGCTTTGCTCATTTGGACTTTACAAATATTTTTGGTTTTCCAAATATTGTTCCAAAACTCAAAGTTTGGGAAGATCATCTTCCTATATTTAGAGAGGATAAAGATGATAATCCTTCACAGCATTTGTTTGAATTTCATAATCTCATGCATCAATTATATATTCATCAAGGAGATGTTTTGATGAAACTGTTCATGTTTAGTCTAGGAGGAAATACTCAACTTTGGTGCAAATCTCTAATCCCTTCCAACATCTCATCATTGAAAGAATTCCATGAACCTTTTCATGAATACTGCAACAGAATGTACTCATCAGAGTTCCTTTTTGAAGGTTGTTGCAATTTAGATTTCGTACAACAAGATGGTAAAGAAAATCAGTTTGTTGATGAAAAATCAGAACATGATAACAATTGTAGTCAATTATATGAAGAAGAATTTACAGGAAAACAAGATCTCCTTCAAACAGATCAGGAAATTTTATATGAAGAAGACTTTGAAGTTAATCAAGAAGAGGTTTTTCATTGCAGTAATAATGAATACGACATCATTTCAAATGAAGAAATTCTTGCAGAAACTCCAATATTTCAAGAAGATCAAGTCTAGATTAATTGTAGAAATAATGATGAAAATGCATTTTCTAATGAAGAACTAGATTCAAATTCATACATACATGATTCTACCTTCAATTGCTCTTCCCCAGAAAATGATTTTCAGGATGATTTTGGTAGCATTGATAATACTGAAGATAATTTGATTGAACAAAACGATGATGAAATTGTTGATCTAGATCTTTGCGAAGGCCGATGGTTTATTGAATACCATTCACAACCAGCTTTCGAAGAGGATGATCCTGGTAATGATACTGACAATGGAAACGATACTCAATGTGTGATTGTCATTGTATCAAATGTTCATAGTAATTACTGCCATGATCAAACCACTGTTCTAAATGTTGATTTTGACCAAGTTTCTACTACTCAATCATCACTACTAGATCATCAAGAAATGGAAGTTTTTGAAAGTCAAAGTTCAGAAATTTTATATAATCATCCTATCTACTATGAGTATCCAGACGATGAAGGAAAGAAGATTCCTTTCCCAACATGCATGGAAATATACAATATTTCTCCTTTGTTTGATAACTATGATGAAGGTGATCTTGAAGTTGATGAACAACAAATTATTTCTCTCCCTCCGGAGAATTCTATTCAGCAGAAAAATTATCAGTTGCACTGTGAAAGCAGTCAACTTGTATATGATAGTGAAGAGGAAGATTCTTGGACTGGTGATGAAGGAAATAAAGAGGGGTTACTGGAGCAAACTATCTCCCCTTTCTATTTAACAACTGATGAGCAATAGACTAGTAAGCCTCAATATGGCTTTCTCGATCCAAAAAAACAAAATATCTGCTACAGAGAAAATAGGTATTTCATACAAGTTGGCCAGCAGGAAAAGGTATTAGTTGACTTTAAGAATTTTATATCTTTATCTTTTCATGATCCAATATCGGTTTGGTTAGAGTATTTTATTCAATAAGTCCAAAATGTTGCAACATTTCGTGTGAAACCAAACTTCAGCAGTAAGCGCGAGCTACCTATTCATTCTTTGTTGCAAAAGATTTATTATCTTTCCATTCCTTCATTTAGAAGCAAGCAAGGTATGTTAAACAACCCACTATTTGCATGTCTGATGCAGGAGCATCGCGACTACCAAAGCAAGCGTGGAGCCAGCGCATGTGTTTTTAAACACATGACATATAAGCTTGATAACTTTTTGAATTTTCATTAAATATGAAGCGCCATATCCTTCAAGGAAACGTTTATGAAGGAGCGCCTGTTGTATTGTATCATACCTTGAGCCTTACGCTCTTGTCTGATATAGATAGGAGGCATTTAGTAGATTTAATGCAGGYAGATAGGATTTTTAATTCCAGAATAGACAGTTTAGAGTTCGTGAGGGAAAAYGGATATAGACACCCTCCTTTGTACATTGTAAMATRATYMAKSAKYMAGRAGAGARGAGCAAGCARAGAAWWKTRTGAAGAACACCCATGTACAGGCATTTGAATTAATAGAAGRAAGTTCTGATTCAAATTCATGGCTGGTGTTGTTTCTCTGTGTATATTGTTYATGTGCTTATGAATGTTTGTTTTCTGGTTATGCATTTGCTTCATATATGYTGTGCATGTGATTTCATGTTTGAACTGAAGTCTGAAGGGGAGATGGAATGAGTTTCAATTGTTTMTCTGTTTGAGCCAGGAGATTCCTGTAAGGTGTGCAGTTGAATTCATCCGCAAGGAGTGCGTTGATGGAGGCTCAGCAGTTTGACTTTTTTCTCATTCACCCAGAAGTGGAAATAGGAAGTTGAAGACTGCTACTGCAGAAACTGCGCAGAGTCTGAAGGATTCAACACTTGAGAAGTTGTTGAACGTCGAGCGCAAGGAGTGCACGTAAGTTCCTCTGAAGGAATCAGAATTGGAAAGCTCAAGGAGGGGTAACACCTTCGTGATATCAGTGGAAGGGAGCACAGGAGGTTTGTGCCGAAGAAGATTTGAGCAGGAGTTGCGAGCGCAGGCTTGGGGAGAAAGCTCTGAGAAGGAACACTTAGCCTTCTCAAGAAATCTCGTGGAGGAGAATTGATGGTCAGGATTCACAGAGGAAAACAGCGAAGTCCCATCGACCGCTAAATCTCAAGAGAGTTGCGCTGGGTTTAAACCTGAAGGAGCAGAGGTAGATCCCGAAGATTCAGAGTTCGGGATATTGGGGTTTTGGTGATCGTAAAACTCTTGTAGACAGGAATTGCGATCCACGATTTCCCGAAAGAATCTCAGCCGTTGATCTTGGCTGGACACGTGTCAGACATCCGAAGGAGAGTCGAAGGTTAGCTCATCGGAAAATCAGAGTTTCCGAGGACACGAAACTCTTGCATATTGGGATCGCGATCCACGATTTCCTGACGGGAGGTTTGAACCTTCCATTGGTGAGCACGCGTGGCAGGAGATCCGAACAAGTCGACGTTTGGAGCATCGGGGTTTTAGGAGACAGGAGACTCGAACATATTGAAATTGCGATTTGCGAGATCCTGACATGATAGGAGCCGTTGATCGGAGGAACACGTGTCAGGAGATCCTACGACATCGGGGTTGGAAGATCGGGGTTTCTGGTGACGAGAGAAATGTGACCGCAGGAGTCACGAAAATCCAAAACGCGATGGCCACGTAGCCATAGGGTCACCACAGAAGACAAGTGTCATCGGGGTTCGGGACTTGGAGAGCCTCGTGAAATTGTGAAACGGGAATCGCGATTTCCCAAAACGCGAAATCTCGATCGTGCGGAAGTCCAGGCCATAGGCACTGGAGAGGAGGACAGGTGTCGGGGAAGTCAACCCTTGCAGCGGTCAACACCAGGTGGCATCGGGGGTCGGAGAATCGGGAATTTCGAGGGCGCGAGTTCCGCGCATATCATTTCCATGAAGTCCGAAACTACGACTAGGGAGAAGGATGTGGCCCCGTGGACCGGCAGGTCATATGCGAGAAGGGATAGCTGGGAGGAGCTTGGGAAAGGAGAAAGGCGCCATCGCAAATTCGGGAGTTGGGGATTCGTGGTGGGCGAGAACTACGACACCGCATATGTCGATTTCCCGATAGGGAAAATCCCCGATCAAGAATAGAACAGTGTTGACATCGAGACCCATCGGGTTTCGGGGTTTTGTGTAGCATGAGGAACATGCCCACTAGGTTCGCGATATCGCGAAACCTGATTTCCCGATAGAGAAAAGAGGATATCGTCAGGAGACCATTCTGTGGGTGCGGAAAATCCCGATAAGGGGTTTGAGGAGCACTTTAGCTCTTCGGGCCAGTGAGAAGAGAGGGTCCTGGTGGGAGCAGGCGTGCCCTGGGTGGCGCGTTTTCATCAGAGTGGTATTAGAGCGAGTCTCTGTTTGTATACTTCAGACAAAGGGAGAAAGAGGAAGGAACTAGAGCGGGATTTATATCTTGTTTCTCTAGCGGAGGAAGAAATTTCACCATGCCACCTAGAAGAGAAAGATAGTCACCAGACCCAGAGGATAGGGAGGTGAGAAGAAGGGGCAGACAAGTAGCTAATCCAGAAATGGAGAGGAAGATATGAGATCTTCGAGCAGGGTTGGAAGAGATGGAGACAACTCAAAGACGCGGAGTTGGTGCAGGGGATCTTAGTGATTCCGAAGTTGAAGAGGAAGTTGGACATGAAGAAGAAGTTGCAGCTGAAGATGCAGCCAATGAGCGGTTGATTAAAGCCATTGCCAGGATGAGCTCAAAGACAAAAAATAACATTCCAACTTATGAAGGAAGTTTGGATGCAGAAGAGCTGTTGGATTGGATTAGAGCTCTTGACACCTACTTCGACTATGAGGATATCGAAGAGGACAAAAAGTTAAGGCTTGCTGTCACGAAGTTGAAAGGACATGCAACATTATGGTGGGACGAGCTTCAGGAGATAGACATTCCAAAGGCAAACAAAAGATCAAAAGCTGGGATCGAATGATTGCGAAGATGAAGGAAAAGTTCATCCCAAGGGACTATCAGATCACATTGTTCAGAAGAATGCAGAACCTGAGACAAAAGTTGATGACGATGGAGGAGTATACTGAGGAATTCTACAGGCTCAATATCAGAGCAGGTCATCGGGAGAGTGATGATGAAAAAGTAGCCAGGTATATGAATGGCTTAAGATACGATATCTAGGACGAGATGAATATGAAAACCATCAGAACGGTGGAGGATGCATATCAGATGGCTTTGAAAGATGAGGAAAAGGTAAGCCATAAGCCAGCACAGCGAGGCCGAGGTAAGAGCCAGTCGAGAGGTAAATCAGTTGCCCAAGACAGGTTCCAGAAATCTAAGGATGACTAGAAGAAGCCTCAGGAAAGAACAGAAAGAGGCGAAATCTCACAGCGAGGGCCACATGATGAACAGAGAAGGCAGAAAAATGATCAGCGAGGAGATTATGCTGATGCAAACACTCTTCCTCGTACTAGAGGTTGAGGTAGAGGAAGAGGTGGATTCATCACATGCTACACATGTGGGAAGAACGGGCACAAAGCGGTTGATTGTCTGGATAGAAAGAAGGATGGAGGAGAAGCGCACATCGCCGAGGCACAGAGGCAAGATGTTGAAGCAGAAGACGCAGAAGACGGAAGGTCATTGATGATTCATAAAGTTCTCTTAACACCCGAGAAGGAGGTGGAGGACACAACTCAAAGAAGCAGACTTTTCAGAACCGCATGCAAGACCAAAGACAGGAAGTGTAAGGTCATTGTGGACAGCGGAAGCACAAATAATCTTGTTTCGACCAAGATGGTGGAAAAATTAGAGCTGGAGACGACTGATCACCCGAGTCCATACAAAGTTTCATGGCTATAGAAGGGACATCAGGTGAGTGTCACTAAACAGTGCTTAGTTGACATTAAAATAGGGGGATACCATGACAAGATTTTATGTGATGTCATCCCTATGGATGTTTGTCATTTAATGCTGGGAAGTCCATAGAAATATGATAGAAACGTAATTCATGATGGGAAAATGAATACATATACCCTGGAGAAGAATGGGAGAACACATATGTTACTTCCAATAAAAGATAAGGAGGTAAAACCGGAAGTGAACAACAGGGTGTTTCTCATGAGTGGGAAGGAGCTTCTTACAGAAGTTAAGAAGAAAGAAGATCCATAATTCTTTGTGGTCAGAAAACCCAAAATCATTTTGACCAGCACAAGAGTGGATGATTTGCCCGAGGAAATTCAGGAACTACTGGAAGAGTTCGCTGATATAGTGGTGGACGAATTACCTCATTTGTTGCCGCCAATGAGGAGCATAAGTCACCACATAGACCTTGTACCGGGAGCTAGTTTGCCAAACAAGGTTGCGTACAGGTTGACACCTCAGGAGAACGAGGAGGTTAAGAAGCAGGTCTAGGAGTTATTGGACAAGGGATTGGTCAGGGAAAGTTTGAGTCTGTGTGCCGTTCCAACGGTACTCAGCCCAAAGAAAGATGGAGGCTAGAGAATGTGCACCGATTCCAGAGCCATTAACAAGACCACCATCAGGTATAGGTTCCCATTACCAAGAATGGATGACTTGATGGACTGTTTAAGTGGAGCCAATTTTTTTTCAAAGGTTGATTTGAAAAGTGGGTATCATCAAATTCGCATGAGGGAAGGCGATGAGTGGAAGACAACCTTCAATACCAACGAAGGACTATATGAATGGCTAGTCATGTCGTTTGGCTTGACGAATGCGCCAAGTACATTCATGAGGCTGATGAATGAAGTGCTGAAGGAATTCATAGTGATGAGAAAGCTACAACAAGAGAAGTTGTTGATCAACGTGAGGAAATCTTCATTTATGAAGACATAACTCATTTACTTGGGGTTTGTCATATAGGCAAATAAATTGAAGATGGATCCAAGTAAAGTGGAGGTAATAAAGAATTGGCTATCACCAAGAAATGTTTTCGAGGTGAGAAGTTTCCATGGACTGGCGAGTTTCTACAGGAAGTTCATCCGAAATTTTAGCAGAATCAGCGCAGCGATGATGGACACAGTCAGAAAAAGACATAAATCTTTTCATTGGACTGAAGAAGCTGAGAAAATCTTCAATCTGTTGAAGCAGAAGATCACAGAGAAACCAGTGTTGGTGTTGCCAGATTTTTGAAAGATGTTCCAGGTGAAATGTGATGCGAGTGGCTTTGCCATAGGAGCGGTCCTGAGTCAGGATGACAGACCAATTGCTTATTTCAGCGAGAAGCTGAATGAGGCAAAGGAAAAATACTCCACGTATGATAAAGAATTTTATGCCATCATACAGGCATTGAAAAAATGGAGATATTATTTGATTCCAAGGGAATTCATTTTATATAGTGATAACCATGCATTGCAATATGTAACTCAGTAGGAGAAATTAAATCAGAGGCATGTTAAATGGGTAGAATACATGCAGAATTTTACATTTGTTATCAAACATATTTCAGGTACTGCTAACAAAGTGGCTGATGCTTTGAGCAGGAAATGTTTTCTGTTGCAGGAGTTCAAAGTCAAGACTTTAGGCTTTGATGATCTCAGGGAGATGTACGCAGGTGATGCAGATTTTGCAGAGGCGTATGGAGCAGTTGAGAACGCGGTTCTCAAGGACAGAAGTCAGTGGATAGATTACATGATCCAAGATGGATTGTTGTTCAGAGGCAATCAATTGTGCATTCCAAATTTCTCCATGAGGGAGAACTTGTTGAAAGAAAAGCACAGCAGAGGCTTAGCAGGGCACTTTGGCCATGACAAAACATTCGCAAAGTTGAGCGAGTCATACTTTTGGCCAGGGATGTGGTCGGAAGTTAAGAAGTTTGTTGACAGGTGCAGAATTTTCCAACATTCTAAGGGCAGGAAGCAGAACGCAGGTATTTATCAGCCATTGCCCATACCAGAAAGGCCATGGGAGGCGATCAGCATGGATTTCGTACTAGGATTTCCGAGGATGCAGAG